>OY728164.1:425017279-425320256 GCA_963277665.1 Viscum album
ATATGGATAGTGGATAAGATCCTGATTTATATTTCTTTGCAAATATCACTTCTTCTTGGAAGGGTAAGAGAGAGTGTTGTTATGGAACTTCAAGAAAGGTCTTAAAGTGTGAAAGAAACTATAAATTGGTTGTATGTGATTCTTATTTTTTGTAAAGTATCGAAGTGGACAACACCCCCCCCCCCTCCCTAGACAGCCCACACCTCCCCAAACCCCTACTTCCCCCTACCCCCTACAGCCCCCCACCCTACCCCACATGGACACCCCCCCACCACCACAGCTAGACTGCCCACCCCCTCCTCCCTGGATAACCCACACCCCTCCCTCACTTGGATAGCCCACCCTACCCCCTTGGACAACCCCCATCCCCCAACAGCCCACACCCCCTCCCCCACCTGGATAAACCACCCACCACCACCCCTAGAAAGCCCACCCCCTCCCTGGATAGCCCACACCCCCTCCCCAGTAGCCCCCCTGTAGCCCCCTGGACAACCCCCCCCCCCCCCCCACCCCCACCTAGACAGCCCACATGACATCCCCCCCCCATTGGACAACCCAAACCCCCCTCCCCCACCTGGATAGCCCACCCACCACCCCCTGGATAGCCCACACCCCTCCCTAGATAGCACACACCCCCTCCCCTACAGCCCCTACCCCCCTGGACAGCCCGACCCCCACCTGGACACCCCCCCCCACCTGGACAGCCCACCCCCACCCCCACTTGGACACCCCCCCCCCCCCACCCACCTAGACAACCCCACCCTCCACATGGACAACCACCCCCCAAATAGACACCCCCACCTGGACACCCCCTAGATTGCCCACCCCCCTTCCTGGACACCCCCACACCCCCTCACCCACCTAGACAGCCCACCCCCCCAAGATAGCCCACACCCACTCCCCCACCTAGACACCCCACACTGACCCTTAGGACATCCCACACCCCTCCTTGGGCAGCCCATGCCCCCTCCCCCACACCCCTTTAGCCCCCTACCCCCCTGCAACCCCTACCCCTCCTGGACAACCCACCCCCCACCTGGGAAGCCCCCCACACCCCAGACAACCCCCTACCACTATTATAGCCCCCTTAGGGTAATTTTATTTAAAATCATTTTATTCATTAATAAAGGCACACCATTATGGATTACCCATTTAATTCCGAACAACCCATTCAATTTATTAAAACATGACAAATTCAATTTATCAAAACATGAAAAAATCAATTTATCAAAAATTGAAAAATTCAATTTATGTGGATTTATGGGTCGCATAGGTAATGTCATTGGGGAATGGGGAAATCACCTTTATTGTTAATTCCGATTTAAAAATTGGGCCAAGCACTTAGTAGTTGTGGTGGTGTCTAGGAGGTGTGGTGGTGTCCAAGGGGATGTCTGGGGGGTGGGATGTCCACGGGGGTGGTGGGGTGCTGTCCAATGGAGTGGGGTGTCTAGGGGGGTGAGGGGAAGGGCTATCCATGGGGGGTGAGGGTGTCCAGGGAGGTTGGGGGTGGGGGTGTCCAGGGGGTGGGGTGTCCAGGTGGTGGGGGAGGGGGTTGTCCAAAGGGTGGGGGTGTCCAAGGTGGTGGGGGTGTTCAGGGGGTGGGGGAATTTCATGGGGGGTGAGGGGAGTCTAGGGAGGGTGGGGGTGGGGTGTCCAGGGGTGGGGGAGGGTTTGTCCATGGGGTGGGGGTGTC
Organism: Viscum album; assembly: GCA_963277665.1. NCBI lineage: Eukaryota > Viridiplantae > Streptophyta > Magnoliopsida > Santalales > Viscaceae > Viscum > Viscum album. The sequence goes on from OY728164.1 coordinate 425,018,973, forward strand.
CAGGGGTAAGGGTGCAAGGGGTGGGGGTTGTCCAATGGGGGGTCCATGGGGGGTGTCCAGTGGGGTGTGGGGGGGGTTGTCACGGGTGTGGGAGGTGTCCAGTGGGGTGGGGGTGGGGGATGTTCAGGTGTGGTAATACCCATATAATACCTTAAAAATTACCTATACCCAATCCAAACAACATCACAATTCCAATACATCACCCAACCAATAACCAATTCATCCTCAATATCAATACCCTTCCAATTATTCCTTGAATAAAAACTATAAATAAAAAATGAAAATCCAATTTTTAACTAAACTAAAGTCCATAGAAACTACTATATCACCCCAATAAACAAACCATTTACCATTCTTGAAGTGTAAAATAAAAATCAGAAAACAAATCAAAGGGTTTAGTATGCCACAGACCGCAGGAACTTTAATTTAGCCCAAATAAAAATAGAAAATAAAAAAATAGAGGGAGAACATTAAAACTAAGGAATAACTTACTAATTTTAAGTGTAAAAACTTAAAAATTGATTTATTGATGATGGATCTATGGCTGGGATGAGTTTCACATTCAATAAACTATCGGGAGGAGATTTGGATTAGATTCTTCAATCGGGAAGAGTGGGAGCTGGGATGCTGTGTATTTGAGGGAAAACATTCCCAATGGTTTTTAAAAACTGTTGGGAAAGCTTCTCTTTACCAACAGTTTATTGAAACTATTGGTATATCTTAGAGGAACTAAATATTTCCCAATTTTTTTTCCAGACCATTAGTATATCTTAACTATATTAACATATTTACAATGGTTTGAATAAACCATTGGTAAATGTTTACTTTTTTATAGTATACCAATGGTTTTAAGAAACCATTGGTATATATCCATTGGTAAAACCTCCATTTCCAGTAGTTATTATTTAAAAATTCACAAACTATTGAGAACAATTAGAAAGTATTATATATATATAATTACTATAAATGAACTAAGATGAACCTAATGAGTTATATATTAAAAATATTGTGTCATGATTTAGACATTTTATTAGTAATTTTTCATGATTATGTGGTTCCCCACAATGATTATTATTTCTTACACTATGATTTTTGGTTTTATTGAATGGTTGGATCCTTGAGGATTCATGTTAATGCTTAGTGAAATGTACAATGCAATTATTTTCCTCCAATTTAGAAAAACATTGTGAGATGTGGACTGAAAAATCTCATCGTTATTCTCACACAACTTTCTAAAGCCATGAATCATATTCGACTTATAAACAAGCAATAGAGGGGAAATGTTTTGTTGGGTCCTTCATGAGTCAATGTCCACTATCTTTTAGTGGATCTACTAAACCAATTGTTACTATGAAATGAATTACTACCACTGAAAAATATATTTTTTCTCTAATGTTTGAAAAATAAAAAATACATTTTGGCTATCTATTTTTTAGAAGGTTATGCAGATCAATAGTTTACTCTCTTCAAGAATACATAGTAACATGAAAAAATTTACTAAATTGTTTGGGATGAGTTTAATAAATTATCTTTTAAAAAGTAGTTTCCTTTTATTCTTTGTAATAAGATAGAGAAGGTGTTTTTAGAACTAAATAAAAAGGATTATGAATTCATTGGTACATACAAGGAAAATTTTACAAGACTTGTGAAGTACGCTTCTTGTATCATCATCCAACCCAAAAGTAAAATTGATTGATTATTTAGATCCTTAAAACTACATAACTGAAGGTATTTATCCATAATATACTTCATCAACTATGAAGAAATTGTTTAACATTCAATCAAGGTGTAAATAGATGTTATAGTTACATATCAATCATATGTTTTTGATAAGAAGAGAGAAATGGAATTCAAAGGAAAATCTAAAAACCATGGATAGAAGAAGATGATATTTACTTTAAGTGAAAAGTTAGAGAAGAAACATGGAGGAAATTATCTTAATGGTACTAGTAAATGTTTTAAGTGTGGAAGTTAAGGCCATCAAGCAATCAATTTTTGAAGTTATGGGAAGAAGTTAGTTAATGATTCAAATAGAGAGAAATCTTCACAAAACACACCATCCACACTCCAATGTTTCAAATGAATGGATTATGGGAATTCTTCCAAATAGTGCCCAAATATAAAGATTAATGATGATTTTTGACATCATTAACCTCTTAATATGAGAGATAAAGTTAAATCTCATACCATCATTATTTTTTACATGGGTTGTGATAAAAAAATGGTGAAGGGTACACTTACCATCCACTCAAGAACTGGTAATATCTTATTTGACTCTAGATATACCCATTATTTCATATATAAAGAATTTGTTAAGGGTATCAAGATGCCACCAAAATTATTAGAAGTAGATTTAGAAGTGAAAACCCCTAATTGTAAGATGATCACATCTTAATTATATTATTCTTCTCTGATTGAGATTCTTGAGAATTTTCATCCTAACAATACTACCATTATTCATCTAGTTGAATTTGATGTTATATTAAGAATGGAATGGCTTTCCCTAAATAAATACCAACATAAAGCTTTGAGTAAGTGAAGTCACATTTTATATTATAAACCAACCTATGATATTCTATCAGTGTGATTGTAAATATAAACATCCAATGGAACCACATCCATTGTATGGGTTTTGATTCCTATTCAAGTGGAATGTTTATCTATAATGGTTGGGGAGAAACTCAACATCTATGATATTCTTATTTTAAGGTAGTTTTTTATGTATTTATAAAATATTTCCCTAGCCTTCTAATAAAATATGAATTTGATTTCTCTTACCTAGAGCCACACCAATTTCAAAGACTCCCTATGGAATGGATTAAGTTGTAGGAATTGAAAAAGAAACTATAAGAGAACCTTGAAAGAGGATTCATTAGGCCCAGTGTGTCACCTTCGAGTGTAACATTTATTTTTATTAAAAATATATATGGATCGATAAAACTCTTCATTGATTATTTAGATCTGAATATGATTATATTCATGAATAATTATCCTCTACCCCTTATTGATGATCTATTTGATCAACTATGTGGAGCTCAATAATTTTCAAAAATTTACCATCATTTGGATATAATCAAATGAGGGTTAAGAAAGAGAATATTCAAAATAAATCATTCTATATAAATTAGAGACACAATGAATATATGATTATGACATTAGGTCTTACTAATTCCCCTTTAATTTTTATGGATTTAATGAATAGAGTCTTTAGAGATTATCATGATCAGTTTTTCCTTGTCTTTATATATTATATTATTATATTTTGAAAGATCAGGTAAGATCATAAATATCACTTGAGAATTTTACTAAATACCATATGGAAGGAGAAATTATTTATAAAATTTACAAAGTGTGAATTTTGGTTGTAAAAGGATTCATTTTTTGGTCATATAATCTCAATAGGGGGTATATCAGTAGACCAATCAATATAAAGGATGTTGAATGTTGGACAAGACCAACCATAGTGACTATGATCTATAGTTTTCTTGGTTTATCTAGTTATTATTGATGGTTTCTCAATAATTTCACTTCACTATCAAATCTACTCACCAAGTTAACTCATAAGGGAGATATGTTCCTCTGGAAAGATTAGTATGATGAAATTTTCAAGGAGTTGGAGAGAAGATTAGTCAGTGCACCTATGAATACATTACCCTATAGTGGAAAATGGTTTGTACTCAATAATTATGCATCCAAGAAGTTATTGGGATGTTTTATTATACATAATTACATGGCTAATGCTTATTCCTCTCAAAAATTAATGTTTAATGATTAAAATTACTTAACCGGTGATTTGGAGTTAGATGTGGTATTTTTCATTAAATATATGTAGATATTGTATTTATAGAGAAAAGTGTGATATATATACAAATCACAAATTTTAAAATTATATATTCACCAGAAAAGAGATGAATATGCACTAGATAAGATGGTTAAAGATAATTAAAGATTATTATTATTCTATACATTTCCACCCTGTGAAAGAGAATAATGTGGCCGATGATTTGAGTTGAAAGGATCATCCTAGATTATACATAATGGGGATAAAAATGATCAAATATTTCTATATTTTAAAAGTATGGATCTAGAAATCTATAGGGAAGGGGGGAAATCTAATCTTGTTCAATTGAATTTTCAGCCATCTATCCAAATAAATATTAAAGAAGTGTTGAAGAAATATGTAGATCTATAAAAGTAGGTTATAAATATTCCAGAGGTTAACCTTGATCATGATGGAATGATAAGTTTTAGGAACTGTCTATGTGTTCTATCCATACCATATTTATATAAAGAGTTGTTAGGGGAAGCTCATAGTTCTTCATTATCTATTCAACCTATAATTATGAATATGTATAGATATTTTAAAGAGTATTTTTGGTGGAATGGAATGAAGAGATATATCATAGAGTTTGAATCTCATTTCTTGGTATGCCATCAAGTTAAGGTTTAGATTCAAAATACCAAGGGTATGTAACATCCATTACCCATACCATAATAGAAACAGAGAAACATAATAATATATTTTATCCTCATACAAACCAAAAAAATATAGATGTAATAATGTTATTATGGTTTTAGTTTATTACCTTAAATATTCAGAAAACTTAATCACTTTGAAATAAGATTTATATCTTGATCATATTTCCATAATATATATTAAGTAAGTTGTTGTTTGTGCATGTGCATGTTTTTATTTGGTTTTATTTCTTTTCCTTTGTATTTTAAAAATATCTCATTCTAATGTCAATGTTTTTTTGTGAACCGTATACCATTGGATAGATAATATATTTATCTAAACTTCATTAGTTTATAAAAAAGTCTTAAAATAATTTTATAGTACTCTAAAAATTCAACGAAGTTGGTGCTGTGGTTTTAAAAACTGTACAACAAACAGTTTTCAAAAAAAAATTTGTATTTAATTTAAGGAATGTTCTAAAGATATCAGATTTGCATAAAAATTATTTTATTGAAATCAAATATGTTTATATTGATTCTGTTTGTTTACATCGATGTCTAAAAAGTTTTTTGGATGGTCAATAAATTTTTTGATGATCTGCAATGCTATTTCATAGCTGTAGTTTTCTAGAATGTTGTTTCTTTTGTATTTTGATAATTTCAGGAGATGTAGATGTTGGATTTACTCTATTATTGATTCTATGGAATGATATTACATTTTCTAAAAATAAGTATTTTTGACCAAAGTATGAATCTACTTTTATTATCCTATAAAAATTCATAGAAATTTGTAAAAGTATGATGTCCAATTTATTGAAATGTATGGTTCGACAACCCTATGCTACATTCATGAACCCTATATAACATTAATCAACCCTAATTTCTCAAAGTATGGTTTAGAAACCCAAATTTGAGGAACCATATGCTAATTTTATGAACCATGTGCTACTTTTATGAACCCTTCACTACTTTAATGAACCATATGTTACATTGATCAACCCTACACTACTTTGATGACCCCTACATTGCATTGATAAACCCTACATTTGTAATGTATTTTTTGGAAATCCTACTTTCATGAACCCTACGCTACTTTGATGAACCCTACACTATTTTTATAAACCTTAATTTTATATACCCTACTTTCATGTACCTTTATTTCATGTACCCTACTTATTATACACTACATTGATGTTGTTGCTTTGTGATTTTTTGCAAAATATTGATCTGCAGCATATTTATATGGATTATTTTCCAAGTTTTTTATATTGGATAAATTCAAATTAAATCTAAGGATTATGATAGAAGATTTTTTTTATAATTTTGGTTAAATATATAATAGTAAAAATTAATAAATTATTCCAATGTTGTTTTCAAATAATGTTTGGGGATTCAAGATTATTTAAATGAAAATATTTGAATTTATATTAAGATTGTGCATCTATTTTTTAATAACTTTTTTGACTAAATTTAAAGTGGTTTCAATGGATTTAAACCTGACTTTTAAATCATTCACAAACTATTATTATTCTGAAGATATTATTGGAAGAGTTATTTAGATTATTTTATATTCTTTTTAATATTTATTCTATAGGAATAAAGAGGCAACAAGGATGCATTTTTATGGATATTTTTATGAAAGCTCTTGACTCAATTTATATTGAATATTCAATGAAAGAGGATCTATTTCAACTGCTAAATATATATTATCTCTTTATTTATATATATATATATATTTTTATAACGCATTAGGAATATAGATATATGGGTTAACATATTCAAGACTCTAGTTTTCAAAGAGAAATTGTTGTGAACTTTGAGCCTGTTGTGCATTTTCAATATCCTGTGGGGCTCTATTCCATCACCTGGATGTTTTCTCAAGAGAAAAATTAATTATAATTTGGCTATAATTTCCTTGATGATACGTGCTAATCCAAATATCAAGAACTAGTACTGGTATTTTCATTTTTTTTATATTCTCTTTTCTGGTTTCTGAGTCTATAACACTATTCCTCATCTCTCACAAACACTTTTTTTATTTTTTCTTTTACACACAAAAGTATTATTTGTTATTTTTTCCTCAGGTTATGACTCTGGGATTATAAATTCATGATCTACAGGTTTTGACTCTCTGTATCTAAATTCATAATTATTTGGGTTGTGACTCTATCTATCTAAAGTTAGGTTGTTTGGGTTGTGACTCCCTATATAAAATGCATTGTCATGGTTATCCCTCCACTAGAAAGGGATTATGTATTTGGTTTATGAATCCCCATAAAAAAATTATTTTTTTGTACATATATATCTCACCATGTATAGAGGTATAAGAGTATATTCATCCCACTTTAGAATGAACTACTATAAAAACATACTTGTGTTATTTACTTTTTCTGGTTATTATTAACTTTAAAAATTAACTCTAAAAATAATTTAATTAATAAATTCATTTGAATAATTTTTTTAATATTGTTTATTCACCCTCCCTCTAGAACATCTTCCATTACCCTATCTGACCTCACAATTCGTATCACAGGATAACCATCTTAAGAATAATTTATATCTTTCATTCCATTTTTTAATACAAAAAATTAGTATCATTGGTTATTACTAATGGAATTTATCATAAAATTTTAGAGAGTTTGATTTTAAATTTAATTACGAAACCCTATTTTTAGACCTCATAGTCTAAGGACATTATCTGATAAGATGGCAGAATTGAACCAAAATAATTTTTGGAATCCTCAAAATCCATATAACTTTAATGGAAATGATTATGGTTACTAGAGATCCTGAATGGATTATTACCTAGAAAGGATGAGAATTGAGCACTGGTTTATCTTGTCAAAATAGTACACACTTCCTGAATATTACCTAGATACTCATACAAAAAATTATTCTATTAGATATATTTTAAATTAAAAAGTTGTTAATATTTTATATTGTTTTATTAACATAGGTTTTTTTAGTCATGTATTTGCATGTAAGATAGCTCATGAAATTTGGAAGACTTTACAAGTCACTTACCTTGGCTCAGATAAATTGATTTGATCCAAACATGTAATGCTTCATGTATATTACCATGATTTCAAGATGGGTGAACATGAAATAATAAACTAAATTTTCAATAGATTTATAAGAATTTTGAATTAAATGAATTCACATGAAGAATCCCTGAAAAAACTAGTACTTTTTGAATGAATTCTATGAGCCTTAACAAGGAAATAGAATGCCAATAAAGTTATCATTGATGAAAACATGAACTTCAAAGAATACACCTTGGATGAATTTATTTGATCATTACTTCAGTGTGAACTATAACTAAAAAACATATCTATTGAGTAGATAACAATAAGAAAACGTGTATTTTATAAAACTGTAATTTTTGTTTCTACTGAATCTTCTAATTCTAATCTACAGGATAGTGAAAAAGAATATATGGATCATATTGTGACTATAGTTTATAAAATAATGAAAAATAAAGGATTAAAAAACTAGATTAGAAGAAACCCTTAGAAAGAAAAATATTATGGAGAATTGAAAGGCGGTACAGATTAAAATGTTTTGAATGTAACCTGTTCTAATTGTAGGAATAAATTTCATATCAAGACCAATTTTCCAAAACATATGAATAACTATAATGAAAAAATTAAAGTAAAAAATCATTGACCACTCTCGAGAGTTATACAGAAGAATATGATTCTAGAGAAAAATCCGAAAATGATAAATAAACTCCTAACATGTATATCATGGAATCACTGGATGAGGTTAGTAATTCTTGTTTTTATTCTGGATGTTCTAATCCGGACTATGATTCTGATAACATGAATACTTCTGAATTACAAAAAAAATTGAAATATTATGAAAAGATCTTTTCAAAACTATTGATTTATATAGCATGCTTAAATAAAATAGTGAGAAACTGATTTCTGAAAATAAAAAACCTTTATGGTAGAATAAAAAACTAAGTAATTAAAATTTTACTTCTCATTAAAAAATTTATGAAAATATGAAATATTCTAAATATTTAATTAAAAATTTGAAAAATAAAGTTGAATTTCTAAAAACAATTATCTTCTTTTATTCAAGGTCCTTAGAAATATCATGAGATGATGTCTTTAACTAAAACTGATAAAACTAATGATGATTTTGGCTAGGAAAGAATATTACTCCTAATGTATAAAAATCATTTTCTTAAAAGTAAAAATTTTTCTACTTTAATTATTACTTGTTTTAAATGTGGCATTAAAGGTCATTTTGATTATAATTGTTCACATAGATTTAAACAATATTTGAGATTTAAAAAAACTATTATTATAAATCCTTATTATCTAGAGTACCATAAGATACATGTTTAAATTATATATGGGTAACTAAATAATTTTTTACTAATCTTATTGGACCTAAAGTTTCATGGGTACCGAAATAGTTTAGTAATCGATTTTGGTAAGAAAAATGCATCGGATGTCTCAAGAACAATATATGGTACATAGAAAGTGGATTCTATAGTCATATGACTAGAGACCCATCGATGTTTACCCCTTAAAACACATGTGATAGAGGCACTATTACTTTTGGTAACAATTCTAAAGGAAAAGGAAAGGGTTTTGGTAAAGTGGGTATTTCAAATTCTACATTTCTTTATAACATTTTATATATTTAATGTTTAAAACATATTTTGATTAGTATATCATAATTATGTGATGTTGAAATGGAAGTTAAATTTCAAAATGATAAATGTTTAGTTTTTAAATATGATTCATTATTTTGTTATGCTAATAAAAAATAAAATATTAATACTGTTGATTTTTATTAACTAATTGTGAAACATCTTAAGTGTTTGAATATTGTATTGAATGAAAGCATCCCTTGGCATCAATGTTTAACTCATGTTAAATTTATAATGTTACATAAACTCTCATAACATGAGAATGTGTTATAGCTACCTTCCATGAATAAAAAACATCTTCATGTATGTGACACTTGCATGAAATGGAAGCAATAAAAAATTTCATTTAGACCTATCAATCAGAAAAGTACTAATAGGATTTTATTATTATTATATCTTGATTTACATGGCCCCAATAAAATTTCAAGCCTTAGTGGAAATAAATATAATCTAGTGATTCTTAAATATTGTAGTATACATACATAGCTATACTTTCTTGTTCATAAAATTGATAATTTATTAAGAATTACTAATTTTTGTAAATTAGTTCAAAATGAAAAATGTTGTATCATTATTTCCATTCATAATGGTAAATGAGGTGAATTTAATAATTTGTATTTTTATGTTTTTAAAAATAATTGATATTTTTATAATTTTTTTCTCATAGAACACCATATAAAACGATGTTGTAGAATGAAAAAATATAACTCTCATAGAAATAGATAGAACTATGTTATGTGAATATAATTTTCCAAGATATTTTTGGACTAATCCCATTTTTTTTCTATGTTATTTTTGAAATACAATTCTTATTAAACCAATTTTAAATAAAAATCCTTATGAAATATTTAATATTAAAAATCCTAAAGTTGGTTACTTTAGAGTTTTTTTTTGTATAATTTTTATTTTTAATTCAAAGAATAATTTAGATAAATTTTATTTTAAAAACAATAAAGATATTTTTCTTGGATATTATAATAATAGTAATTCTTATAGAGTTTATAATAAAATATATATGGTTATTAAAGAATATTTTCATCTTATGTTTGATGAAAATAATGTTAAAATAAATTCTGATTCTAATGTAATTGATGATGAGTTTAGATATTTTAATTTCAGTGAATAAATTCCTAAAGATAAGGATTAATCAATTAAGGGGAAGCCTACTTCTTCTCAACCTATTCCAATATCATAGACGATTCATAGATATCATCCTATTGAAAATTTAATTGGAAAGGTTGATTCTGGTGTTTACACTAGAAACTCTGTTTTAATTGTTTTTTTCAATTCTGCTTTAGTTTTTTATAATATTCCTTTTAATGTAAATGATTATTTGAAAGATTAGAATTTTATTGTAGCTATGTAATATGAACTAAATAAATTTTATAGAAATAATTTTCGGAATTTAGAGGAATTTTCTGAGGATAAATAGGTAATTGGAACTAAGTGGATCTTTAGAAAAACGTTAGATGAATATGGACAGATTTTCAAAAATAAATCCAAAATTGCTACTCAAGGATACTGTTAATAAGAAGGTATATGATTAATTTTCATTGGTTTTTAGTTTAGAGGCCATTATAATTTTGTTGGATTATTCTTGTTTTCAAGGTTTCAAATTATATCAAATGGATATAAAAAGGGTTTTCTTAAATGGGTTTATAACTAAAGAATTGTATGTTTTTTAACCCCTGATTTTGAAAATAAAAGATTTCATAATCTTTTTTTAAATTATATAAAGATATATATAGTCTTAAACAAGAAACACATTCTTGGTATGAAATAATTTGTTAATATTTGTTAAATAATGTTTTTAAAAATGGCAGTGTTGATCTAAATATTTTTATTAAATGAACTTATGGTGATATTTTAATTGAATAAATTTATATTGATGATATAGTTTTTAGGTCATCTAGTGAAATACTCTATAATGGTTTTTCTACTTTGATGACTCTAAGTTAGATATGTGTTTAATGGGAGAATTAAATTTCTTTCATGGAATTCAAATTTTTCAAAGAAAATATGGAATTGTTCTTAATAAATCTTAGTATGCTAAATATTTACTTAAATGATTTAGTTTTGATTCATCTAAATATATGAAAACTTATATGGGTACTTATTGTAAATTAGATATTGAAGTATATGTTAATTCCGTTGATATTAACGATTATAGAGGGATGATAGGAAGCTTGTTATTTTTAACTTCATCAAGACCCAACATCATTTTTAGTGTTTTTTTATGTGCTATATTTCAAGATTATCCTAAATAAATTCATATTAAAACTATAAGAAGAATAATTAGATATATAAAAGGAAGTTTTGATTTTGTTTTATTTTATAAAAATATAACTATTTTGATTTAACCTCTTATTATAACTCTAATTTTAGAGGATTTATAATTAAACAAAAAATCACACCAGGTATGTGTAATTTTTTCGGAAAAACATTAATTTATTGGTCATCTAAAAAATATTTATCAGTTTCATTATCTCCTATAAAATATGATTATATCTCTACTACAAGTAGTTTTTCTCAAATTTAATTGATTAAGAAAACCTTATTTGATTTTATTGTCTCTTTGGATAAATATCCTATTTATTTTGATAATACTTCTTCAATTTCTATTTCTAAAAACCCCTTACTTCATTCTAAAAAATATAATATTTATATAATATTTATGTTTATTAGAGATCATGTGAATAAGGGATATATTTTTTTAGAATTTATCCCTTCTAAAAATCATCTAGAAAGTATTTTTATAAAGCCTTTAGACTCTTCTCATTTTGAAAAAAATTTGATAATAGTATGTTGGAATTTTAACTTTTTATTATTTTATTTTTTTATGGGGAGTTTGTTTTAATTTTTTTATTTAAAATAATGGGTAGAAAAAATGGTTTTAAATGTTTTTAAAATTGGTTTTAAATGGTTTGAATGTTTTTTTTTTTGCAATATAACAAAAAGAAGTAGATTGTTTGTTCATGTGCATGTTTTTCATTTGTTTTATTAATTTTCCACTTTATTTTGAAAATATATCAATCCAAAGTGAATGGTGTTTTGTGAACCTTATATCGTTGTATAGATAAGAAATTTATCTAAACATCATTATTTTATGAGAAACTATGATAAAAAAAATTATAGTACTCTAAAAAGTCAACGAAGTTGTTGCAATAGTTTTATAAACTCTATAGTGAATAGTTTTTGAAAATTTTCTTTATTTAATTTACTGAAAGCTCTAAAGATATATTATTTGCATAAATTTTATTTTGTTGAAATCAAACATGTTTATATTTATTATATTAGTTTATATATAATTATAAAAATATTTTTTGGATGGTCAATAAATTATCTTATGTTCTGCAATGTTGCTTAACAGCTGTAGTTTTCCAGAATATTGTTTCTTTCTATTTTGATAATTTTCGGAGAAGTAGATTTCAGATTTATTCTAAGCATGATTTATTGGAAATATAATAAGTTTTTCTAAAAATAAATATTTTTTACAAAATTCTTAATCTAATTTTAGGATCTTTTAAATATTCTTTAAAGTTTGATAACGAATGGTCTCCAATTTATCACAAAATATGGTTCAGAAACCCTACACTACTTTGATGAACTCTACATTACTTTTATCAACCCTATTTTTATAAATTATTTTTCGGAAACAGAACTTTGATAAACTATATGCTACATTGATAAACCCTATGTTACTTTGATCAACCATACACTACTTTGACAAACCCTCTGTTACATTGATCAGCCCTATATTCACTAAATATGGTTCGACAACCCTACTTTACTAAACCCTACACTACTTTGATGAACCCTGTGTTTGTTTTATGAACCCTATACAACTTTTATGAACCCTATGAAACTTTTATGAACCCTAAATTCATGTACCATTCTTTTTTTTTGCCCTAATTTCATGTACCCTACTTTATGTACCCTACTTTGTTGTTTCCACTTTGTTCTTTTTGCTGAACATTGATCTACTGCATATTTAAATGGCTTATTTTCAATGATTTTTATAATAGATAAATTCACATTAAATTTAGGTATTGTGATCGAACAGTTTTTAATGATTTTTGTGCAATATTTAAAGAAAAAAATTAATAAATTATTTTAACGTCTTTTTTTCAATAAATTTGGAGGATTCAAGATTATTTAAATTCAAATATATGATTTTTCTTTTGGATTGTGCTACTATTTTTAGGAAATTTTTAACTAAATTTAAAGAGGTTTGAATGTATTTAAAATGTTGTTTTAAATCATTCAATGATATTATTATTATGGAGATATTGTTGGAAGAGTTATTCAAATTAGTTTATGTTATTTTTATGATTTATTCAATATAAATAAAGAGGCAATGTTGCTGGGTTTTTTTATAGATATTTTTTTAATGCTCTTGAATCAATATATTTTGAATATCCAAAGTAAGAAAAGCTACTCCAACTAATTAATATTTATTATATATATATCTATTACAGGAAGAATATGGATACAAGGGTTATCATATTCAAGACTCTATTTTTCAAAGAGAAATTGGTGTGAACTTTATAACATATGTGCATTTCCAACATCATGCAAGACTCTATTCCATCACCTATACATTCTATCAAGATCCAAATTAATATTACTTTGATTGAAATTTCATTGACGAGATGTGTTAATCCAAATCTTAAGAACTGGTATCGGTTCATTCATTATTTATCTTCACTTTCCTGGTTTCTGAGTCTGTAATGATATTTCTCATCTCTCACCCACACACTTTTTTGTTTATTCTTTTACACAAAAAATCAATATTTTTTATTATTTTTCCTTGTATTTTGACTCCTAGATTCTAAAGTCATGTGCTGAGGTCTATGACACCCTATATATAAAGTCAAAACTATTTGGGTTTTGACTCCATCTGTCTAAATTCAGTTTATAAGGGTTGTGACTCCCCATACAAAAGTTAGTGTCATAGTTATCCCTCCACTAGAAAATGATTCTGTAATTGGGTTATTATTCCCCATAAAAATTGATTTTTAGTTCAAATTTCTCTCTCTCTGAGTAGAGAGGTATATGAATAGAGTATGCCCACTTCTGACCGAACTACTATAAAAACAACCTTGTGTTGTTTATTTTTTCAGTTTCTTATTAACATTAGTAATTAAATATGATAAATAATTTAGTTAATCAAATCATTTGATTAAAAAATTAATCTGGTCTATTTACCCCCTCTATATCATCTTACATTACCCTATCTAACCTAATAGTGGTAAGTTTTAATGGAGTACCACATTCCATTATGTCTTATCGGGATCATAGATTTACCTTGAAATTCTAGTGAATGTTTCAACAGGATCTGGATACAGAGTTATGTTTCATCACTGAATATCATTCTTAGATAGATAGTCAATATGAGAGAAAAATTAAAACCATATAGGATATCTTGTGATCTTTTTTCTATGGATTTCAATGGTGGTTGGTATCAACACCTTCCTCGAGTTGATTTTTCATAAAAACAATAGCGTTCACTCAAGCATTTAGATAAATCCTTATGAATCCCTCTATGGAAAGAAGTATAGATCTATAATGTAATGAAATGAAGTTACAGAAAGAAATATATTGGGACCTTAGATATATAATTAAATGAAATAGATAATTAAATCACTTTATCAACACATCAAGGATTCTTAGAGTTAGCAAAAAAAAGTTATGCTAACAATCGCTCATGTGATCAAGAATTTGATGTTTGTGAAAATGTGTTTCTTAGAATTTATCCAGGGAATAAAGTTACGATATTCAGGAATAAATGAAAACTAATACATATTTATATCAATCCTTCTGAAATTCTTGATTGTATTGGGATTCTAGCCTATCGGTTGGCACTTCCACCAAACATCCCTCAAGTACAGGATGTGTTCTATGTATCTTTCCTGATGAAGTACATACCTAATTATTCACATGTACTGAAATAAGAGGTTGTACCACTATATTAGGGTCTTTTCAATGAGGAAAATCTAGTGTGGATTCTAAAATTTAGAGATAAATTATTTTGAAACAATACCACTCCCCTAGTCAAAGTTTTGTAGTGAAACCAACAGTTTGAAAAAGCTATGTGGGAACCTTAGGAAATGTTGAGGTAGAGGTATCCTTATTTGATTATATCACAGTGATTAATATTGAGATCAAAACTAATTTTAATTGTATTATAATGTAACAGCCTAATTTTAATTAATTATTATTTATTTTAAATAAATTAAATTTCATTGATATATTGTGTTACATGCATCATCGAGTTTTAACAACCTATGATATATTAATAATATTATTATTTAAATGCAGTTGTTATAACCTAGAAATAAAAATTAGTGGTATTAATAAAACTTATAATAAATTAAATATTAAGAATAATTAATTTATATAGAGAAATCATATTGATAAAAAATTACTTAATTTTTAGAAAAGTAATTATATGTATCGAAAATACTATTTTCTCAAAAAAAAATTAATTAATTTTTTTTCACAATAATAATATTAATTTTTGAAACTTTAAAAAAACTAATTTAATAAAACAAACTTCATTTATTAAATCATCATTTCAAAACTATTTTAGGATGAAGTTTGTGGATTTTTCTAAAATAATTAATTTCTAATTGAATTTTGAAAAATATTGGATTTTATTGAACACATTTTTTTCATTTAAAGAATTTATAAGATTTATTTTTGTTTCAAAATGGGTTTAAAAGTGAAATTAACTAAATTATATATTTTTTAATCCAATATAGGTCATTTATATCGTTTTATTTTTAATTTTTATATAATAACATTTTAAACATTTCAATATTTTCTATTTGGAATACCACTTTCTCATCATGTATGCGGGTTTCATTTTTAAATTAACTTTTTCTAATTATGTGGATGGAATTTTGAGAATGGATTCCATATTTTTTATTTAAATAATTTTTATTATCTAATATGGATGAACTAATTTTTAACCCTAATGCATAGTAAAAAAAGTAAAAATTATTTATTGCGGTTAAGGTAAAAATGGGTTTACCGGGGGTTAAACTACAATGATAAGGGTTAAAATGATCAAAAAATTATCAAAACACATTTTATATCCATATTTAGACCATATATATTATATTCCAAATAATGGTCCATTATGGAACTTTTGGCATGATAAAAACAAGGGTACACCTTATTCTTTTCAAATATTACAAGTGTTTCACTCACCATACATATAAAAGGTCACCCCTACTACTATACTATTCACACATCCATAGACCATTGTTTTATCCAAGAACTACCAAATGAGTTCCTTAATTCCTTCCTCCCATCCAATAATACTTAGTCTTTTCATAAATCCAACCTAGGAAGTATTTTTATTCAAACCTAAGGACGGTACCCAAAGAAGAGGTAATGTTCATCAATAAGAATTTTAGTTTTATTTCCTCCTCCACCTCATCCAATAATTAATAAAACATGATTACATAATAAATTCATTATCTTCCATAAAATTATTCATTTTTATGTGAATTTCATAACCTATTACCATCTCCTCTTCCATGAAATTGGTTACGAAATCTTCATTCATGTGTATGGTGGACAACCTCCACACGAACCGATGATATTTTTTTCCCTCACCATCTATCAAGGATAGATATAATTATGGATTATATATATATATAAGATATTTATGATATTATAATACTTTTATAACTAATATATCACATATACCTTAATACTTTCCATTATGTGATAATATGATAACGTCGCTCATGTGTACGATAGACTATCATCTCGCGAAGTATTGTGAATCGTTCATTATTTACCTGAAAGGTAATAAGGATGGTTTTAATAAAAAATTGGGATATATATGTTATAAAAATTAATTTTTTAATGATAATATATTATTTACCTTTATTCCTTTCAATCCATTGAGAAAATATAAACAATGTTCATGTTTACATACGGCCTACTAACTTCATGAACGATGTTTTTCATTTTCTATCACCAAATATTATGGATTTTATAAAAACATATATATAGAATATATTTTATATTTATAACATTTTTAATATTCCAGAGATTATGGAGCCATGATTAAATAAATAGGACCAAAAATAAAAAATCATAACATACATAAAAAAATATAGTAGTTATTTCCCTAAATGTTAGTTTAACATGGGAAAAGAAATGTAATAAAATGTCATAATAAAATAATATATGGTATGATATATATATATATATATATATAATTATTTTTCTATAATATATTTATAATAAACATATATTTATTATACTGGATTTCGGAATATGTATGATGGAATCCAATACTTAATGTAAGGGATTTCATTCTCACTTTTATTTTATATGAGGCACATCACATATTCACCTCATGTTTCTTTTATGTGGTGTATGTCACAAATCTAACATGGATTTTGTTTTTTTATTCTTCTCTTGTTTTTGGATATTTTTTTGAGGTTTGGGTTGATTTTCTTGTGTGATTTTTTGAGTTTAGGAGGTTTTATGTGGGTTTTGGCCCTACACGCAGTTTGTGTTCAGGGTTTGGGGAGAAACTATGTGGCTTGTTATGTTTAATGGTGTTTCCAATTTAGTTGTTCTTATATGGTTTGACTTGAATGGCCTAAGAATATTTGGTTAAATCGTGTAAGGTCATTGTGAAACTGTGCGGTGTGTGGTTGGTGTTTGGGACAAAGCGAATGGATTGCTAATGGTTAGTAGGAACCTTAAGGAAAGTGTGTGGGGAGGATCATTAATTTTATAAAAAAAATTAGAATAGTTGGCAAACAATTTTTAAAATTGTGTGACATGCATGTGTGCATGTCCTCTGCTTCTATTAAAGTGCACATGATTGGTGCACAGTTTGGAAAACCCTACAACCAAACTATGTGGCTTTCCAAGTGTATTAAAAATATAAAATTTTCATCTTTACCCTCCTATTTTTATCCCCAATCAACCTCCATCCCATATTTCTATACCTAGTTTCACAAAGTGGTCTCCCAAGAACCTCCCCCTTGGTTTATCCTCCTCCATTGTTGCTCCTTCGAGCTTCTAAATTGAGTTCTTCTTGGTTTTTGGGTGTTTTCCCTTCTCTTCTCTCCCCCATCTTAGTTATGGATTCTTCTTTGTCCTGGTTCTCTCTTGTCTAAAACCTGGAGTGAGGTTTGGTGGATGTTGTATAATTTCATTTATGTTAGGGTGTTTTAATAACATCTCGGGCTTAGTTCTTCCTTCTCCTAGAGTGTCATTGAATTCGTGCATCATTGATATTTGTGTTTCCATAAATTTCCTTTGTAACATATTCTATTTAATGATTGATCTTTCCTTAATAGTTTTTAAATGTGATAACCTTGCATGTGTTGTGTTATTGTAAATTTTTAAGGAATTTTTATGATGTAAATCTAGTGAAAACATTTTTTCAAAGGATTTCCATAATTATTCCTTTATATGTATGTATGAAAGTAGTTTAATGAAATGACACTTGGAATTATGAAGTGAAATATGGTGCTTTGGTTTGTGTTTGGCCATGGTTATATACTAGTTATTTGGTTTTCATTGTGAATTGGGATTGGGGTGTGATTTGGTGGTTTGATGGTTATGTGTAAAAATTTTTCAAGGATCTTTTCAGTACTTTAATTGGAACTTCATGTAATTTAGTGATTTGTTAAGTGTTCCATTGGTTGTGGGAATATCCATATGTATATGAGGTACACATATGGATGTTATCACAAATGATAATGGTTTTCTTTAGAAAATGTCCCTCTTGAACTTAGATTTCAAAAATGATCCTCACCCATTTTTTTCTCTTCCCTATCCCCCCTCATCTCAAATTGTTCTTTCAAACTCCCTTTTCTTTTCAAAATAGTCCCATTTTTTATAAAATTGTACTTGTTTTTTAAATTAATTCAAATGTGGTTTCAAATATGTTTTATAAGGCTTGGTATGTTTGGAACGTTGAGGTGTGGTTTGGGAACTAAATTTAATAAAGGCCCATTTAGAATCTTCCAACCATGTTGTATGGTATCATCTTGGTTTTGTAAATGGTTTATAAATGGTTTTGGAAATGTACATGTTAAGGCCCAGTTTGTACCTTGTGGTATTTGGGTAAGTTTTTTTCAAATTCATGCAATGTGATGGTTCTGTTTGAACTTGTGTACAACTTGATATGTAATGGGAACCTATATGGTTCTCCCTCTAAGTAGAGGTCCTCAATATAGTTGGTGTTAGTGTCTAGGGTAGGAAAAAATAGGGGAATCTATGGTTAGTTGGTTTATTCTATTCATGTGATAGACACCTCATTATCCACATACTACTATCGTGGGATTCCTGGATGTCATATAGAGGGTCGAGTGACTATTTCTTATTGATTATGATTAAATGGGTTAGTACCCCTTGATTTGTTGAGAATCTAGGTGGGTAGTGCCGCTGGTGAGGCTAGTTTATTTCATCCAGTTGGTTATTGACTATGTATTTACACCATACGTCTACATGTGATCCTAAACTAATTAAATATAAAGATTGATTTAAGAGATATTTTGAAAGTGCCCATAAATATTATCTGTATGTTATTATTTATTATACTACACTTTATTATCCTCTCTACATGTATATACCTACTTGTACTATTTATTTTATTCTCTAGAATATTTTTTTATCACTTGTTTTGATTATTTATTTTGGAATTGGTTATTTAAAATTCATTTTAAAATGGAAATCTATTTTGAAAACCAGAAAGTGGTGTTTGTTGTTCTGAGAGGGTAAAGTTATTTCTGGTTCTTTAAAATGATAAAACTCTATTTTATAAATGTATTTAAAACCAATGTTTTTGGATTATTTCATGAAATTATATTTATGGACTTTGTTGTTCTTATCTACTGAGTTTCTTTATACTGAAACCCTACTTTTTCCAATCGGTGTTGGTAGACCCAAGATGCTTTTCATAATCATGTTTCTAGTTCAGGTTTTCTTTTTGAGTAGGTTAGTTTTGTGGATGGTGGTGAAAAATAGGTCACATGGAAATCATGTTAGTTATGGGTTGGTTTTAGCATTGTTATTTTAGTTTCCTATTTAATTTTTGCTATAGTTTTTAGATCATATTTATGTATTTATTGACGTTTGGTTATTATTTGTTATGTTGTATGCTCTATTTTTATTACTTTATCCTTGTTTTTATTGGAAAAAAATCATTTCGACATGGTTTATCATTGATGTATGGAACTTATTTTCAACCTGGGAGGATCGAGAATACCTTTCGGGCCATGACATGGACTGGGTCGGGTGTCGGGTGGATGGAATCCCAAACTGGTCCATGAAAAAATAGTACCAAAGAAACCATTTTTTATTTGGTGCATTGGGTAGAATAGATAATATGACTATCTAGACTCAAGAGGTTGGTATACAAAGGATAATATGAACCCTCACTCATCTTGAGCCTTGAGTTACTAGGGATATTCTAGGATTTGATTCTTTTGTTATGGTTTTTGGGTTTGTGGTTTGGGGAATGATAATAGTGGTAAGTCGGTGTTCTACGACGGACTTACATGATTCAGTGAACCGTGTAGACCCTGATTGCATGGTTTAGGATAGTGGTTAGTTCTTTCTTGGGGCATGGTCTTCTAATCAATTTGTCCAGGTTAGTCATAACAACTAGTTCTTTATTCTAGGGGTTTTTGTGTGAGTGGTTTTTTGGTGTGGGTTTGGTCAATGTATGTGTATTTTGAAATAAAAAATGGTTTTTAGGGGTGGGCGGGGGTCCAAAAGGGATAATTCTATCTGGATATTTTCTTTTTCAAAGTGGTATTTGGTACTTGATTTGTATTTGGAAATGAGATTTGGTATTTTAAAAAATTATCCTTGTAATGAAATGGTTTTTAAATTAGAATGGAAGTGTTTTTTTAGGAGTATTTTGGTTTTGTTTTGGGATGTTTGGTTTTTGAGCATAGTGTTTTATATTGGGATGTTCTTTTTGGTTTAGTTTTTGTTTGATGTTTATTTGGTCTTGGGTTTTTTTGTTATCTAGTAGAAAGGACCTAAAGGTTTCTAGTGAATCTCTTCCTATAGTTGTACCTACCCATACTCTGAGTGGGGTGGAAGTGTAAATATGTTCTTATTTTTTTCTATTTTTTCATGATTATGGGGGTATGTTAGAGTCTTTGTAGTGGTTTGAGAAATTTTAAGGTGTTTTTTGAACATTGGGAACTCCCAAGGTCATGAGGGTCTGAGATATTTTGGGTTCATTTGAAGTTATAGGTTTGGATGAATGGATGTTCATCATTAAATCATATTTATAATTTTGAATGTATTGGGATGTTTTTATGATGAATCTTATGTGATGGTCCATACGTGAGGATGTGAGGGAGGAGAATGTGTCAGGGATCCTGGGTATTCAGAAAGGCCAGCGGACTGTGAAGAAATGTGTTGATCTCTTCAACAAGCTCATCCCCTTTTTCCTAGGGATATTTTCAGAGGATCCTATGAAGTCTCCTCTCTTCATTAGGGGTATTTTTATCATATAGAAAAAATTGAGTTCTTTCATCTATGAAAATTCAGTTTTAGAAGTTAGTGGATGAGGCGTTCCTAGATGAGTTGGTTCCCATAGTGCAATATGTCATAGTAAAAATCTCATGCTAGCTTGAGAAGGCTCTCCATATAGAAAAAGGTGTATTCCTGAGGAACATATTCCTAAGGAGTCAACTTTTTTGTTTTAGTTTATTATTCATTGGTTCATTATCGCATGTGCTTCTATTGTGGTCATTTTGTTCATTCAAAGTCATATTTTCACAATCCTCTAAAGTATTTTAATCAATGTGGATGTTTGGGTTATCTGTATAAGTTATACAATAAGCTTTACTAGAAAGGGAAGTCTTAGTAGTAGGTTTTCATCACCTAACTATAGAGCAGTAGATGCTTCAAAACATCATGTCTCCATCCATAGGTCTCGAATTGAATCTTTCCATGTAGTTAAGGATCATTAGGTTTGGAGAACCTTGGCCCAAATTATATCCCCAATGTTAGGGTAGGGATGTTTGATATTTATCTAATTATAGTTCTCTCTACTTTTGTAACTTCCTTTTCATTGTAAAGGGATTGGTGGTTCTATATTCTTATAACTCTGTGGTTTTGATTTTTGGATGAGGATATTTAAATGATTAGACCTTATGGATGGACTTTTTTTAGTTTTTATCTTTTTACAGGCATTTTTGTTTTGTGTAAATTTTGAATTTATATTTTCATCATTTCCTGGGTTGAGTTTCTTCCATGGGTTTCCCCTTGTGTTGGGGGTTCTGTCTGAGATGGATGTTTTTGTATTAATTCGTGTTGGGAGTTCCCATTAATGGTTTCATTGTCCTATTTGATTTTTGTGGTGGAAATACCCCTTATATTCCTTCCATATGGTTATCCTTGTAGTGTTTTTTCATATAGTTGTTGGGGTGTGACTTTTGGAGTTTAAAGGTCACACCGAGTTTCATGGTTTTGTTCGGCCCCGATTGGTTCCATGTTCATGTTTTGTTCCTCATTCGACTGGGTGACTTTCTAGTTGATGAAGGTGTATGTGGAGGGGAGTATTCTCACACCACAACAATATTTTTTCCTTTATTTTATTCTTCTCTTGGTGTTAGATTTTTTGGTTGAGGTATGGGTGTATTTCCCAAAATGTGTTTTTGAGTTTTGGAGTTTTCAGGTGGGTTTTGACCATGTTCATGGTTTGTGTGCATGGTTTTGAGACAAATTGTTAAAATGGTTATGGTTAAAGGTGTTTCAAGTTCAGTTTCTTCTTACATGGTTTGAATTTAATGATTTAAGCAGGTTTTTTCTAAATTGTGTGAGGTCAAGGTGAAACCTTGCAGCGTGTGGGTGGTGTTTGGGACGAGGCACATGGCTTGCACACAGTTATAAGAAAGTAGGCGAAAAGAGTGTGGGGAGGATCTATAATTTTACATAGCCAAATTTCTTAGTTGGAACATAGTTTTTGAAACTATGCAGTCATCCCGTTTGAGTATCCTACCCTTTTAGTAAGGCGAGTAAGGTCGGATCATGGTTTAGAACATGGTGTCGCAAAACCATGCCTCTTTCCCATGTGTCTTAAAAACGTGAAATTCCCATCTTTCCCCTCTTATGTTTTTACCCTAATTGTCCTCCCTCCCCTCTTTCTCAACATAAGTGTGTGAAGAGGACTCCCAATATCCTTACCATGGGTTATTCCTTCCCCATTGTTTCTCATTCAAGATTTTAAGGTGAGTTCTTCTTGGTTTTGGGTGATTTCCCTCCTCTTCACTTCCCCCTCTCTGGGTTATTGGTTCTTACATGGCTTGGTTCTCTCTTGGCCTAACCCAAGAGTTAGGTTTCACAAATTTTGGTGGATTTCATTGATGTTAGGGTGTGTGTATCATATCTCGGGATTAGTTTTTTGTTCTCCCAGAGTATTGTTGTATTCTCGTAGCATTGAGGTAGGTGTTTTCATCCATTTCCATTCTGACACATTCGATTTGATACATGATCTTTATTAAATGGTTTTTTAAATGTGACACCCTTTATTTTTTTTTATTAGTGTAAATTGTTTTTTATTTCTATGATGGTAACAAAATGGCATAAAGACCCATTTTCCATCTTCCTACCATTCTTTATGGTCACATATTGGTTTTTTAAATGGTTTATAAATGGTTTTGTAAATGTAATGGTTTAGGCCTAGTTGTTACCTTGTTGTATTTTGGAAACTAGTTTTAAAACTCATGTGATGTGAAGGCTCAGTTGGAACTTCTGTATGGGTTGATATGTGATTGACACCTCTATGGTTTCTCCTTTAAAGAGAGAGCCTCCACATAGTTGGTTTCAAAGTGTGGGATATGTAAAAATGGTGGAATATATGGGTTATTTTTTTAAACCAAATGTGTTATTACCTCTACATTCTTCTCGTACTACTATCATGGGATTCATAGAAGTAATATAGAGGTTCAAGTGAAGGTTACTTACTAACCCGATTTATATGGGTTGGTAGCCCCTGGATTTGTTGAGTGTCTAGGTGTATTGTGCCACTACCGAGGATATTTATGATCTTCTAGTTGGTTATTGACTATATATTTTCACCATACACCAATAGGTGAGTCTGAACTGAGTTCGTCTAGGGATTTATTCTAAAGATGTATAAGAAATATAAATGATTATTATTTTTTTGTTCTATTTTATTCTACTGCACTTTATTTTCCTCCCTACTAGTATATGACTTCTTTCACTATTTATTATATTCTCTAGAATATTTTTTGATCACCTAGTTTGGTTCCTTCTTTTGGTTTTAGGTCTTTAAACCGGTTTTTAAAAATTGAAATATATTTTGAAAAGGGAAAATGAGGTGTGTTTATTTGAAAGTGTAAAGCTATGTTTGGTTCATTAAATTGGTAAAACCCAATTTTCTAAATTTATTTCAAACCAGTATTTATAGAATGTTTCGAGAAAGTAAATGTATGAACATTGTGGTTCTTACCTACTAAGAAGTTATATGATCACACCCTACTTGTGCCACTCAGTGTTGGTAGACCTGAGATGTTTTCAAAGATTAGTTTTCTAGTTTAGGTTTTATTTTCTATCAGGATGGTTTTGAGGATGGTGTTTACTTATAGTCTATGTGGACATCGTGTCAGTTTTGGTTTGTTTTTAGATTTGGTTCTTTTATATTTCTATTCGGGTTCTATTTTAGTTGTTTTGGATCATGTTTATGTATTTATTGATGTACAATTATTATTTTTTATGCTATGTTCTCTATTTTGGTTACTTTATCCTTGTCATTATTAACAAAAATAATTCCCAATTGGTTTATTTTTTATGTTTGGCACTAGTCTCTAACTCAGGAGGAATGGGAATTCCTTTTGGTCCATGCCACGAACTAAATTTGGTGTCGAGTTGGATGTATCCCAACATAGTTTGTGTAAATATATATACTACACATGAATTTATCTTATTATTTTTCTCTTAAAATAATTTTAATTTACATGTCCATTTTAGAATCTCTATGTCATGGAATTTCCAGGTCAAATTTTACCAAATCAATGAGGTGTTTTTTCTCAATTTTCCTTCCTTGAGACATATGTTATGTTATGAAACTATCTTATTTTAGAGGTGTATATAAAACCACTTTTAACATGAAATATTGTAAATTTATTTATTCTAATTATAATATATGTTTCATTTAATGTTATTCTTTTATGGGGATTATGATTCAATGTTACCAAAATGGTATGGGTTTTATTTTACAATCTCATCGTTTATTAGGATTACTCAAGATTATGCTTCCAATGATGATATATTATGATCTATCTCTAAATAAACTAATTTATTTTCTTATACTAGAGTATATTTATAGGGAATACATGTCTTCCCCTCATATTATTTTCTTTATGTACTCAAGAGTTCAAAATAATGTTTTTAAAAAAAATTATCATTATTTCTCTCTTTAGTTGAAAATTAGTTTTCTTCCAAAAACTATATTTTATAAAATAATTTAAAAATATTTTCCTACATTATCCAAATTAATTATTAAAGAAACATTTACCCAGGCTTTAATTTTTAAAAAATATTTTGAAATAAATATTCTTGTCGTTTTCCAGACAAGGCGTTTTTGTCTTTTATTGAAAATGTGAAAGGAATCATTATTTTTAACATGTATGAAATGAATGGAATTATATTTAATCATTACCAATCATTTATCTGAATATTAATTTATAATATTTCATGTTTATTTTAAAATAAATTGATTTTGAAAATATTTTATGTATTTTTTAGTTTTATTAAGTGATTTTCAAAAAAAGTTATTTTTTTCAAGAAATTTTTTAAATGATTTATCAAAATAATTTTCCATATAAGATGAAATTCATTGGTGGTATATGATACATGGATACCATTATTATTATTTATATAAATGTTTTATGTTTTTTATAGAATTATATTTTTGAAACCAATTTCTCTTCCATGGGTTATGTAGTAAAGAAATGCTTATGAAACCCGCTTATTTTTTACGTTATGTTATGATGGAATAATGAAATGATTGTAAAACCTATCACTTTTACAGTGATTATGATATGATAAAAAATTCTGGAAACCCATTTAATTTCATAGTTTATGATATGATGAATGTTTTAAGATCTTGTGGTACACATACGTTTGATTTTAATTATGTGATGGGTGGGATTTGTATCTACCTTATATACATTCGGCAAATATTTATATCACATGAGATTGATAAGACTAGAGTGGGGAGTGAACCTGGTTTGGTAAGGGGATTTTTTAGGATTGTATTGGGAGTGATCTTTAACTATTATAATTATTTGGGGGGTGAACTGATTCAAATATGATAACCTTGGTAGTGAGCCTTGACTGCTATGGAAATAATTTTCTATACTTATGTGTAAGCCAAAATTATATGCCTTATGCCAGTGTTATGATCTCAGGGGTCATTTTATTTTAATTACTTATGATTCATATCTTATTAAATACCGATATTTACACCATGACCAAAGATTTTGATCTTTGATATGAAGGGTGTGGTTTTTATATGTTATATCCATGCTCTCATACCCTTATGATCATGTTATGCTTATGTATCTCCCTTATCTACCCTTATTGAGAATCTGAGATCACTCTTTCTTTTGTTTAATTTCCCCGGTTTATGAATAAATGTACTATATATGATATGTCTAAAAAGGGTTCTAGTTATAGAGAACATAGTAGTCGATGATGTCGTTTAGATATGAACTACATTTTTATGATTCCATATTTCCAAAGGCACACTACCTTTACGATCCACAAGGATGTGTTTTAATAATGTAATTAATGTTCTTCTAAAAATATTTAATATCTCTATATGAAATTCTTTGGGTTATGATAATATTTTCCAAATAAGATAATGAAATCATATTTATATTTTTTATTGTAAATTAATAATAGTTCTGTAATTCTAGTATTTACCCATTTGTTAAGATCAGATCGGAAGAGACAACTAATAGGGTAGACACTCTTGATCCATGTAGTGCTCTAACATGGGATCTACATAGAGTGGTTCTCCAATAAAGTTTTTCACTTGTATACAAGTGCAAATCTCCATATACTAGAGGCTACGAACTAGCAGTGAGGATCTAATGGAGGTACAGTGGTGAGACCATACCCCCATTATCAGTAATAGATATATCATAAGTATAAATAAATAAATAGTAATGAAAGGTAAAATACTAGATGAAAATCAATAATTAAAGAATGTAAAACCATTTAGGAACATGTTGTAGTGCATAAATAGAAATCATGAAAAAGATTATATACATATACAACACAGTAATAATAAAGAAAAATAGAAGCCTTGAAGGTTATCCCTGTGAGAATCCTGAGCACCAGGTAAGTCTTGTACTCTTAAGATCCAATAAACAAGAGAATCAACCCACAACATAATCCAAGGTCCTGAACCCACAACAAAGGAAATCTATTTGAGCACTAAATGAAGGCCTAAACTAGGTGTGATATATACTCAATAGGACACCCGAAACAATGTCTAAAGTTATCCAATAATTGAATATAAAATAGTTAGTGTGTAGGTATTTCAAAGTAAATTAGTAAAAAATAAATAATAACATATCAAGATCAGGTTCCTCAAATAAACATGGTCAACCATACCTACTTTTCCTTATGTTCGAATGACTCATCACACCTGTCTCGTGTATATATATGTATATGTAAGAAAATATTTTACACAGATATACATGAACTAGTATGGACCTGATTCTTTGTACCATGTCATCCAAATGAGAGGATCACATATTAGATAATTGATGTCATTCCCAAGAATCCATACTTTAAATCACATTTTAAGGGATGACATGCCCAGAGTTTCATACTTGTAATCACAATATAAGGGACACCATGCCTAGGGTCTCATACCCATAATCACAATATAATTGAAACAATACCCAAGGTGGAATTCCCATAATCATAATATAAGGGATGATATGCCTGGGGTTATATATTCATTTATATTTACAAATTACTTTTTATCATTTAAATTATAAATTCTAATAAGTGTGGGATAGGTGAGATAGTCTTATTGTTCACTCTTCAATTAATCTAATTACAAAAAAAAATCATCCACTAATAATGAAAAATTCCATGTGGATGAACATTCAATATTATAATTAAACTATAAATGATAAATGAGGCCATGTATGTAAACATGTCATGTACAATATTCTCATTAAACAATCCCTTTTATTAGATAAGACAACTGATAAGCCAAATTTATATACACTCCATGTTTTCATTATTTATATTTTTTTTATTTGCTCGATAATGCATATGGTATATGATCAGTTTTTTAGGAAAAGGTCTTCATGGTATTCAAAGGAAGAAATATATAAAATAATGATTTTAGCCAGTACACATCGTGACTTGTTTGTATATGTCGTGTACTGGTGGTTCACAACATGCCCAAGTCATTAAGCCAAGTTGTGACCAAGCCAAGAGGCCAATAATGGAAAAAACAGTACACGTCATGAAGGCTCAATACACATTTTTATACCATTCAAAACATTTGATCAATAAATCTGCATGAAATTTTTACAGAGGAAGAGCTGGAGGCTAATACACGTCGTCAACACTCGGTGTAGGCCGTGTAGGAAGTCAAACATCATAAATCGGCTAGATATGCATGATGCATGTAGAAGATCCAAAATCCATGGAGATATATGCAGATTTACTGTACACAACGTGTACCACTAGTATACATCATGACCAAATTCACCTATATATACAAGGTAGTGGCAGTGCATTTCACAATAACTTTCTAGAAGGGCGTATTTTCTGATTTCATTCTACCTAGAGTTCCCTCACCTTTTCCCTATAAAATCTAAATTCATTATTGTATTAAATTTTTTAAATCAATTCACAATCTGTGGATATATTTCTCTTCATTGGTTTTTAATTTTCACTACTTAAATCGCTGTTATTCATCATCAATTTCCAAATGCCTCGTATTAGATTCATTTCCACTTTTAATTATAATAAGTAATTTATTTAAAGTTGTGATTTATCTTATGAATGTCTATTACCTTTACAAACCCAAAACCCCTTGAATGATTAAAATTAAATTAAATTCAATTAACATGTCAAGAATACTCTCCGTTATTTATTTAATTGCATCTCCACCCGCTATTAGTAGTTAATCCTCTTAGGGGTTGGGATCAAGAGTAGATATATCTACCAGCATAATTAATCTCTAATTATAATATTGAAAAACCCTAAGAGATTAGTAATCAGGATAAACACTTAGATTCTACCTCATTTTTGTGATTGTCCCTGATCACAGGATATTGAAGCAAAGGACCTTGTCCATATTGAAGTAGACTAGGCTATTATCACTAGCTTATGGCACATTCTGCCAGAAAATCTAAAATTAATGCACCTAGGCTATTAATATCTCCCAATCATAGAATCGTAACACCCCATGAAAATTTAAATAGTAATATATATTAATTAAGGTTTTACTTAATATTTATTATTAAAATATTACCATTATTTTTAAATAAATAAAAAATAAAAATTACATTTTGTTTCAAAAAATCATATAATTAAGGGTAAAACATTTTTATATGAAAATTATTATTATTATTTTTAACATAACATATATTACAAATATATGAAAATATATTAAGTTTTCATTTTATAAATTTTTATAAATTATAAATATATATAATTGTTTAAATATAAAAAACACACTTTTATATGTGTTTAGAAAACGAATTTATATATGTATATATATAAAATTTACACATTTTCATTTATATATATAAAATAAAAATTAATATATATATATATATAAGATACATGATTGGTTTAAAAAAATGGTGATTTGAAAATGATCAAAAAAATATAAAACCCCAAAGGTTAAAAAAAGAAAGTTAAATGTTTGGTTAAAAAATTATTATATAATAATATATTATGATAACTTGACAGAAATTTATAATATAATAACTTATTATATTTGAGTAGAAAACGTGTAAAACAAAAATAAAAAGACAAAAGTTACTTAACAAAGTCAAAAAATGAAAAATGTGAATGGAGAAAAGGTTTAAAAAAATAATTTCATTCTATTTTTTATTAAAAAAAAGAAAAATTTGATTTTTTTTAAAATGTTAAAAAAAATCCACTTCAATTTTTAATAAAAAAATTCCCGAGACTTAAGAAAAATAATAAAACAAATTTATATGAAAATAATATAAACATGATTTCTCGGTGGTGTGTCAACACAAAAGATGAAATGTTAGACAAAATAGAAATAAGAAAACATAATTCCAAATTAAAAAAAAGTGAAAATGGGATTATTGGTTAAATAATGAAATATTAGTAATTATAATATCAAAATATGTATATCGAGATTGTGTTTTGATTCCTTGTTTTGTTTTAAAATATATTTATGTTACTCAGCTTCTCAAGGAAGCTTTAGGAACCTAACATTTATTTATTTTAAAATTTTGGAAGAAATCCTCCTCTATGGTTAGATGACACTACCCAAACCACTCATTTGGTCAAGATTCTTAAGTGAGTATGATATTTCCTTTACCCCATCAAATTCCCACTATCATGTAAGGGAATTATTATTTTCAATTATATATTATAAGGGTGTATTTTAGTTTCTTTACAAAGTGTTATATATGTGTGTGTGTGTATTCATATATACGCATATATATAACTTATTATTTTCAATATATAAATATATATATATATATATATAATTCAAGGGTTTTTTACCCAAACATTATTTCTAAAACTTAGGTTTGTGCGGGTTCATTTTATTTTTCAAAAATTTTATTGTTTTACAAAGCTGATTTATATATATGTGTGTGTGTGAGTTTGGGTGGGTGTGGGTGTGGGTGTGTGTGTGTGTATACATGCATATATACATATACATATACATATATATATATATATCAATCGGTTTCAGTATATGTATATATATATAAAGGGCTCTAATTTTAAAATCCTAATTCCTAAAATCTATGGTTGTAAGGGATTTATGTTTTGGATATTCTCAAACCAAATATACATTAATATATATATTCATATAAATATAAATAGGTTTAAGTATAGTTAATATTCTTTATTTATTTTCAAAATAAATAAATAGTATTTCAACCATACAATTAATGTTTAAGATTTTATGTAAGTTAAGTTTATTGATAAAATACACGTGTTCCTTGATAAATATTATCATTTAATGTGAAATTATGAATCAAGCTATAATTTTATGTGAAAACATGAATTTTCATCCCTTTTCATGTCATTCATGGATAGGTATCACCATCATCTATCTGATATGAGACATTCCATGAATTATGAGATCACACACACACGTATTTCATTTTTTCATACAATTTTGGTTTTCAAATAGTAGTAGTTATTTCAAGAAGGGGATTCTCCCTAAAATGATTTTAGAAATTTTCACGAAAATTTTGATGACATGGGAGTGATGATTTTTTTATTGAATAAAACTATATTATGTAAATACTTTATAAATTTTTTGGGTAATAAATTAGAAAATAAGGTCCATGGAAAAATATTTTCAAAAATTGGCATTGGTGAGTTAGGTGACATTATGGGGAGTGAACCCATAAGTATTAGTTATGAATAGTGTCCTTAGGTTATGGATTTTAATATGGTCTACCAAGTATCATGAAATTCCCACCAAACAATTATTATTATTGACGGATAAATCCCAATTGTTTTTCAATTATAATTATTTTGTGAAATTATATCTTTCTAAATATATTTAAGTGTTGTAAAAATATATTTTAAAGTGTGTATATTTATGTTCAAGAAATGTTTTAAAAGAATTTATTAGTTGTTTTAAAAACCTCTTACTGGGCATAATTAATTCTCACCCTATGTATTATAATCACTTTTACAGGTTTAGCAATCATGTCACAATGTAATAATTTTTTGGAGGCAGTACACTGAAGAATCTTTTATTTAATTTATTTTAGTTTGTACATTTTTTTGAAATGTATGTCATCTATCTGATTCTAAAGAACCTACACTAGTAAAATATCCTAATATGTAATTCAAATGGGGTTTATTTATTATGTTTATTTTATAAAAAAACACAACATTTATCATGTGCGGAGCCTGGTGGCTTGGGATCAGGTCATTATAGTTGGTATCAGAGCAACGGTCTAGATAACTTTGGAAAATTAGAACAAATCATTAATTTAAGTATGCCACCTTTGAAAAATTTTATTCTTGTGTGTTAGGTCAAATTTTGAGGATGCAATTTAGTTAAGGGGGGATAAATGTAGCACCCTAAGAAAATTTAAATAGTAATATATCTTTATTAAGGATTTATTTAATATTTATTATTAAAATTTTACCTTTAGTTTGAAATAAATAAAATATTACATTTACATTTTTTTAAAATATATATTATAAGGGTAAAACATTTTTATATGAAAACTATTATTATAATTTTTAACATAATATATTTTATAAATATATAAAAATATAATATGTTCCCATTTTATAAAATTTATAAATTATAAATATATATATAATTATTTTAATACCAAGAAACACACTTTTATACGTGTGTTAAAAAAACAAATTTATATATTTATATATATATATAATATAAACATTTTTATTTATATATATACAATAAAAAAGAATATATATATATATATATATATATATAAGATACAATATTGGATTAAAAAATTGTGATTTGAAAATGGTCAAACAAAATATAAAACGCTAAAGGTTAAAAAAAGTTAAATGTATTAGTTAAATAAAATAATTATATAATAATATATTATGATAACTTGACAAAATTTTATAATATAATAACCTATTATAATAGAGTATAAAATGTGTAAAACAAAAGGCAAAAGGAAAAAAGTTACTCAACAAAGTCAAAAAAGGAAAATCACAAATGGAGAAAGAGTTAAAAAAATGAATTTCATTCTCGTTATTATGAAAAAAGAAAAAAGTAATTTTTTTAATATGTTATAACGAAAAACGCCACTAAAATTTTTAAGAGAGTAATGCCCAATACTTTAAAAAATAATAATAATAATAAAACAAATTGATAAAAAAAAATAAACATGATTTCTTGGTGTTGTTTCAACACAAAAGAAGAAATATTAGACAAAAGAGAAATAATAAAATATAATTCCAACTAGAATAAGTAAAAAAATGGGATGATTGGTTAAAAACGAAATAGGAATAATTATAATATAAAAAAATGTATACTGAGATTGTGTTTTAATTCCTTGTTTTGTTTTTAAATAAATTTATGTTACTTAGCTTCTCACAGAAGATTTAGGTACCTACCATTTATTTCATTTAAAAATTTGGATAAACTCCCCCTCTATGGTTAGAAGACACTACCCAAACCACTCCTTTGGTCTAGATTCCTAAGCGAGTAGGTTATTTTTGTTCCCTATTCAGATTCCCACTATTAAGTAAGTGAATTATTATTTTTAATTATATCTTGTAAGGGTGTATTTTAGTTATTTTACAAAGAGTTATATATATATATGTGTGTGTCTGTGTGTGTTCATAGACACACACATATATATCTTATTATTTTCAATATATAT
Organism: Viscum album; assembly: GCA_963277665.1. Taxonomy (NCBI): domain Eukaryota; kingdom Viridiplantae; phylum Streptophyta; class Magnoliopsida; order Santalales; family Viscaceae; genus Viscum; species Viscum album. The sequence goes on from OY728164.1 coordinate 425,052,720, forward strand.
ATAATTTAAGTGTTTTTACCCAAAAATTATTTCTAAAACATAAGTATGTGCGAATTCATTTTAGATTCCAAAAATGTTATTTTTTTTTACAAAGGTGATATATGTGTGTGGGTGGGTGGGTGGGTGGGTGGGTGGGTGGGTGGGTGTATATACATTCATATATACATATAAATATCAATCTGTTTTGGTTTATGTATATATATATAAAGGGTTCTTGTTTTAAAAACCTAATTCCGAAAATCTACAGTAGTAATGGATTTATGTTTTGAATGTTCTTAAACAACAAGAAAATTTATATATATGCACACACATATATATATATGCACATAAATATAAAAATGTTTAAGCATAATTAATCTTCTTTATATATTTTCAAAATACACAAATGGTATTTCTACCATCCAATCAATGTTTAAGAGTTTATGTAAGTTATGTTTGTTTAAAAAATACATGTTTTCTTAAAAAATCTTATCATTTTATTTGAAATTATGAATCAAGCTATTATTTTATGTGAAAAATTGCATCTGTATCCCCTATCATGTCATGTATGGATAGGTATTACCATCATCTAGCACATATGTGACATTCCAAATATTATGAGATCTTGCACACGCTTATTTCATTTTTCATACAATTATTCGTTTCAAATATTAGTAGTTGCTTCAAGATAGGGATTCTCCCTAAAATGATTTTATATAATTTTGAGAAAATTTTGATGACATGGAAATGGTGATTTTTTGTTGAAGAAAATTATATTATGTAAGTAATTTATAGATTTTTTGGGTAATAAATGATAAAGGTAGGTCTATGGAAAATTATTTTCAAAAATTGGCACCGGTGAGTTAGGTGGTGTTATGGGGAGTGAACCCATAAGTCTTAGTTATATTTATTGGCTTTATGTTATGGATTTTAATATGGTTTTCCAAGTATCTCGAATGACCCTCCAGAAAATTATTATTATTGAAGGAGAAATCCCAATGGTTTTTCAATTATAATTTTTTTTGTGAAATACTGGTTTTCTAAATATATTCAATTATTGTGAAAATATATTTTAAATTATGTATACTTATTTTCAAGAAATGTTTTGAAAGAATTTATTTGTTGTTTTCAAAACCCCTTACTAGGAATAATTAATTCTCACCCTATATATTATAATCACTTTTATAGGTTTACCAATCATGCCGCAATGTAATTATTTTGTGGAGGTAGTGTACTAAAGAATCTTTTATTTATTTAATTTCTGTTGGTATTTTTTTTTTAAATTTAAGTCATTTATATAATTCTCCATAACCTAGACCGGTAAAATGTCTTGATATGTAATTAAAATTTTTTGTATCTATTATGATTCTTTTATAAAAAACACAACATTTATAATGTGCTGAGTCTGGTGACTCGGGCTCTGGTCATTATGCAAATACTCACTTCCTAGGTAGAATTATGTGGAATGGCCAAAGTCAGATAGAGACCACCATTTTTTTCGCAACCTAATCCTTAGGACCCTGCAAATATTGGAATAAAAGATCATTCTTCACCTAGATACTCTAAATTTATCTCAACCCCCTCATTAATTACTTAAAGTCACCCTGAACTAGAGATTAAATAAAACTTCCAAACACCAATATAGCTTAAAAGGACTCCTCTCAGGGTTTAAAACTAGTTATCCTCCTTCTAAATATCTTCTTCCCCATGGTTTCAACCATACACTTCCACTATACTACACTTTTGTAGTTATTAAGGTTTGGGACACATGAATTCTATTTTAACCACCGCCCGTAAAAACCCAATGATGCATGTAGGAGTGACCAAAATTTGGCACCATTTTCGGGGACTGTGACACTATTTCTTTGAAAAACTCGTGTCTAAGACTTTGGATTAAATTTCTCTCTCCCTATTTCTTGATTTTCTTTCAATATTACCTTTCATCCCAATGTTTCACACCAGTTCATGTACCAAGGTTCCTTGACTCATTAAATAAACCTTGAGTCAAAAGATATCTTGGCCTTCGATCCTGAGATCAAAAGGCATTTATTTAAAACACTCCAGTTAGAAATGGCCGAGAAACATCCTGTCATAGGACCCAACCCACCAAACCCCCGTCAAATAATTCCTGGAGAACAACCAATTCACCCTGAAAACACCATATTGGATTATGGCGTTCTATCAATCCATGGTGCAACACCAGGCATAGTTTTTCCCCCAATTCAATCCCAAACCTTCAAAATAAATTCTGGACTCATTTATATGATCCAGAACATGGGACAATTCAGTGATCTACAAAGTGAATACCCCCATGAACATATTTACAACTTTATGGAAGTTTTTGACATCTTTTACAACCAGGGAGTGTCTTTAGATTCTATAATTCTACATGTCTTTCCATTATCGATGAGAGATGGAGCTAAGGAATGGCTCAAAGGCCAATCTCCCAAGTCGATCACAACTTAGTACATTCTTTCCAGGATGTTTTTAGATAATAATTACCCACCAATCCAGACCTGGAAGCTCCAGAATGACATTCAAAACATTACTCACGAATAAAAAAAATCTACACGGGAAGAATGGGATATATTTAAGAAGATTATGAGGAAATGTCCACATCATTGACTTGATACATGGATTCAATTACATAATTTTTACTAAGGACTCCTAAAAGTTGAAAAAATAGTTGTAAATGATACCACTAAAGGAGGTTTGATGTTAAAAACCCCTAAATCCATATGAGTAATACTAGATGAAGTATCTCATAATGAAATCCTATGGAAAATTTATCATGGACCACTACAGCGTGGTATTCATCAGATTGATGAGAACACCCAATTAGTAGTGCAAGTTGAGGTGCTCACAAAGAAACTTGAATATTTTCAAATGAAAACTTCATAACATCAACCTCTACCCCCTCCTTCTCCCATAATGAAAATCCAATCATGAATTATTTTCAGTGTCCTTCACCATTATCAGGATTGAATAGAGGTATATGAAGGCTAATAGGATTGTAATTATGTTAATTACAACAACATAACCTGTCATTTCAATAGAAATAACAGAATTACCAGTAGATGCCTTCTCATTAGCAATATTAGAACAATCAAGGCTACTTTCAAACATGAATTTTTCATGAACAATTCCAAAATCAAGGGACACTAGGTTACACACCGATGAAACCTGTGCCCAGACCACATCAACAAGTGCAACAACATCTTTTCCAATAATAGACCTTCCCACCAAGACCTTCACAACAATTTCAGCCACCTTAAAATACCGCAATAACCACCTCAACCGAATCATAGTAACCTATAAAATCTCTTGAAAAATTTTGTACAAAATTATGATCTAATAATAACAACCCAGGAAATAGAAATGAAAAATAAAAGAACTACTTTGAGGAACCTATAGATTCAAATGGGTAAAATCTCAATGACCTTGTTAGATAGAGTACTAGCTACTCTACCTAGTAACACCGATACGTACCCATGGGAGGTAGCCAAGTCATTAGTGCTATGAATTTATAATTTTTTGGAATTTCAATAGCCAAAATAATAATAGAAATTGGTAGATCCCAAGAAGCAACCAGTAGAAAATGAAAAATTTGATGGTTTCATTCCAACAAACATCAAGAAGAAGTAACATCCAAAAAAGAACCAAAACCAAATAGAATAAAAAGAAATTTATTATATTCTCCCATATTTATAAAATCCACATATTCCCTTTACGAAGAGTGGAAGACAGGGTAGGTAGGAGGAAAAATAAAAAAAACTTCCTGGAGATGTTCAAGAAATTTCCCATTAATATACTATTCATAGAATTCATTTCCCAGATGCCAATTTATGATAAATTTATCAATGATATTATATCAAAAAAGAGTAAAATAACAGATCTAGGTGTCATCTTATGGAATGGGGAATGATCTTCTTTCATGCAACATAAAACTTTCCCAAATATGAGAGATCTTGGATGTTTCTTGATATCATGTGTTATAGGAGAGTGCATGTTTGGAAAAGCACTATGTGATCTTGGATCCAGCATTAACTTGATGGAAATGAGTGTTTTCCAAAGTATTAGACTCGAAGAACATAAAGCAAAATGGGTAGAATTATAGCTAGCCAACAGTTAAGTGAAATATCCCAGAGGAATTTACCAAGAATTTTTTTTCAAGATCGAGAAATTTATCCTCCCAACATAATTTCTAGTGTTATAAATGGAAGAAGAATGTGGAATCTCCATCATACCTGGAATAAAATTCCTATCTATAGGAAAGTATTTGATAGATGTAAATCAAGGACGTCTGATCTTTAGAGTTTTAGAAGAATAGGTAGTGTTTAACCTGATTAAATCTACACAACACTCAGATGATACTATGGATTGTAATGCCATATTTATAAATCAAAAAGGATATGAGTACATGAACATTAAGAAAGAGTGTGATGACTTGTTATCAAAAAAGGAAGAAGAGTATTATTTTGAATAAATATGATTCATTGAACCTCTCACAAGATACTACAAATCACATTTTATTCCTTCCCTCATTCAACCACCCCAGTTAGAGATGAAACTTATACCCAGTACACTAAAGTATTCATACATAATAAAATCATCATCTCTGCCAATCATTATCAACTCTGAACTATCCCAGGATCAAGAAGAAAAATTGGTTGATTTTATAAAAAGACATAAGTAATCAATTTCTTGGGGAGTGGAAAACATTAATGTAATAAATCTGACCTAATGCACTTGCAGAATCCTTCTCGAGGAAAATGCAAAGTCGAAACAACAACCTCAAATGAATCTCACACCACCCATGAAGGAGGTTGTTAAAAATGATGTGATAAAGCTCATTGATGAAAGAATAATTTTTCCTATTTTATATAGTGAATGGGGGACTCCCCTATAATTTTTTCCAAATAAAGGAGGAATTACGACATAAAGAATTAATGAAAATGAACTAATTTCAATATTCACCAACACTGGATGGAGAGTTTTCATGGACTACAGATGCTTTAATTCAGAAACTATAATGAATCATTTTCTATTACCTTTCACATATCAAATGCTATAAATACTAGAAGGGCATGAATTATACTATTTCATGGATATATATTTAGGATATAATAAAATTGTAGTTGACCCTGCTAATTGGATGAAGACCATATTCACATGCCCATTTGGTACCGTCACTTACATAAGAATGTCATTCAGAATGCGCAATGCACCAGCGACATTCTAGATATGTATAACAGATATCTTCCATAACATGGATAAATTGTTCCTGTAAATATTTGGGGATGATTTCTCAGTTAATGGGAGATCTTTTGATGTCTGTTTAAGAAATCTGGAGTTATTTCTCCAACATTGTGAAGAGAAATGCATGGTCCTAAATTAGGATAAATTCTACTTTTTGGTACAAGTATGGATAGTCATTTTTCACAATGTTTCCCAAGGATGGCATTATAGTTTATCCATCCAAGATCAAATTCATCAAAGATCTACTAGAACCCTCAACCGTCAAAGGGATCATAAGTTTTCTAGGAAATTCTAGATTTTACATATGATTTGTGATGGATTTTTCTAAAGTCGCATGTCCATTGACTCACTTGCTGTCAAAATATGTTCCCTTCGAATTCTATAAGAATTATCATTAAGAATTAAACACGATGAATAATAATATGATAGCATCACCAGTCATTATTGCACCGAATTGGGAGTAAGAATTTGAATTAATGTGTAATGTTAGTGACCTTGTTGTGGGAGTTTTGCTAGGAAAATGCATTAGAAACCTATTTTTTCCCATTTATTATGCAAGTCACATGCTGAATAAATCTAGGGTCAATTACATGACCAAAAATAAAGAGAATATGGCCATTTTATATGCCTTTAAAAACTTATGTTCTTATCTTGTTCTATCCAAAGTAATTGTTCACACTGATCACGCTGCCCTCAGGTACCTGTTAACTAAAGAGCATGCAAAAAATAGGTTGATACATTGGATCTTATTGTTATAGGAATTAAATTTCATGATAAAGGATACAAAAGAGACTAAGAATGTTATTGAAGATCATCTATCTGGACTCCCTCTCTCCCTTATCAAGGAAGACGATGAGGTTAACATCAAAGTGGATTTTCTGGATGAAACCCATTTTAGTATCAAGGCTCAACCGTGGTACTTAAATATAGAAAAATATCTTTCCTCAGGATTCATACATCAAGAACTCTCTTTCTAGCAGTGAAAAATATTTTTTTTAGATGAAAATTATTACTACTGGGATGATCATATGTTATTCAATCATTGTGTGGATGGATTATTGAGACGCCACATCTCGAAGGAATAAATCCATAAAGTATTTGAGATGTGTCACACATTGAAAACTAGAGGATATCATGGACTCAACTATACAGTGGACAAAATCCTACAAGGTGGACTTTTATGTCCCACACAGCACCAAGATATGAGGGTTTTTTTCAAAGATGTGACATATACCCACGGACCGGAAATATGGGCAGGAGGAATGAGATTCCACAAAACCCCATTATGGAAGTCGAATTCTTCAAAATTTGGGGCATAAACATTTTGTGACCATTTCCTCTTTCAAATGGGAAAACCTACAATCTGGTTACAATTGAATACATATAAAAATGGGTTAAAGCTAAAGCTACAATACATGACACGGAAAAGGTTTTCATGAACTTTATAAGGAAAAATGTGTTTGCACGATTTGGATTTCAGAGATTATGCATTAGTGATTGGGGAACAGATTTTTACAATAGATCTTTGAGAAGAATGATAGAGTGGTATAGAATTCTATGAAATACTAGAACTCCCTACCACAAAAATATAAGTGGGAAAGTAGAACTATCTAACAGTGAGGTCAAAACAATATTGTAAAAGATGGTGAATATAAGCGGGAGTGATTGGATTCTCATGTTGGATGATCCACTATGAGAATATTGAATAGTATAAAATACACCCATAGGCACCACCCCATTTATATTGCTTTATAAAAACCCTATCATATTCCGGTTGAGTAAGAGCATCAATCCATTTGGGAAATCAATAAAATGAATTTGGATTTTGAAAATACTAGAGAAGCAAGGTTATTGGTATTAACTGTATTAGAAGAGATCAGGAGGGATGAATATGAAAATGAAAGGATTTATAAAGAGAAGAAAAAGAATATTCATAACCAATTAATTTAAAGGCATACCTTCATACCTAGGAAAAAAGCTCAGTTATTTAACTCGATATTGAATCTATTTCCAGGTTATCTGAAGTCTCATTGGTCTGGCTCATTTGAAGTAGTTTAAGTCTTCCCATACAAAACTATTGAAATTCAGTGAGAAGGTGGACCACAATCTAAAGTTAATTGTCAAATCTAGAAGATTTTTCAAGAACCCTTTCAAGAATATTGTATCATCAGCATTAAATTCACTTAATCTTTAATGGAGTCAATATATCGACATAAAAGGAAGTAGTGATAGGGAGGAAACACAGGGAAAGAAATATTAGACTAGGTTAGAATATGAAGAGTATCTGGTAGTCCAAAAGATGAAGGTAAGTAAGGAGCACAAATTTAAGAAAAAATAATTAAGTACACATTGTGTACCTATAGTTCACGACTTTTACCTCCTTTTCCTCAATTTCCCTTTGTTTTTACCCTTACATGACATGAATCATTAGAATATGTCATGCACTGGGTTGTATTTGTTTTTAAAAAAATGAAGGTTGTGATCACGTGGGACACAGCCCACACCCCCCAACCCTTTGTCTACCACAACCCCTCCTCTCCCGCTCGACTACACCCTTCACCCCCCTCTCCCTCTCTTTCACTCCCAAACCCACTCAAACCCTACATCCTACCCTAATCCTCTCTCATGCACTACACCCACCTAGCGCACACTTTCCCATTCCCCTCTTCCACTTCACCCACTCCTTCCCTCTCCCCCACCCACACACCCTTACCCCCCCAACCCCCTATCCTCCTCTCTCATGTGCTACAACCAACCTATACACCCTCCCTCCTGCCGACATGGATTTCCCAAAAATTCCCCTTCCATCTTCTTCCTCCTCCTCTTGATAGTCATCCTCCTCAGATTTAGAGGAACAGCCAGCCTCTAACCACCCTCGTGTTGCACTTTCTCCTCGGGATGAGACAACCTCCACGTCCAGTGATAATAACATTCAACTTCACTCTATGTTTTGTTTCACCAACCTCCTGCATCAGGATAATCTTATCACGTTATAAGAATTTCCCATGCATACCAACAAGATGCTAAACATGCATACCCTAACCCAGTTGAACATCGCTGACACTATTCTAGACCTCTTGGAGAACTACACATTGACAACATTATCAAAGTCAAATAGAAGACCTTTCAAGAGCTTTTTATGGAGTTCTTAGCCATGTTAGAAATGGATATTGACTTTTTGTGATTTCTCTAAGGTGTAATACCCCCATGAACATTCCTTCATAGAATTTGGGATCAAACTGGGTATTTACACTTAGGATTTTTTCATTTCATACATTTATCCTACACATCAGCTACAACCGTATTGGGAGACTACACAAAATTTGTGGCCACTGATTGGCCAAAACCCCCATTCACACAATGAACCTCACCTCACGAAGACTACTTAGCTATGGGGTCTATAAATTTTTATCCTACATCGATCCATGGTACATGGAGGATTTTCTTGGGGCAAGACTCATAGCAGCATCAGGCAGGTCGACATTCTGATTCTAGCAGCAACCCTGGGTGGTCCACCTTTCAACATGGTTGCTCTGTTTTTCCATTACTTCAAGACTCAGACCCAGAGGAAATGTAGAACTTTGATGGGAGGCTCCTTCATCACACACCTGGCTAGATACCTTGTTGTATTTAGTGCCTCGAAGCACCTCAATTTTTTAGGAACTATTGAGCTGATCATTCTTGTGATTCTACACAAGATGAAGATGTTAGTGATAGAGGATGACATCTACTTTTGGGGCGCTAGGAGTACATGACCCAGCACCGCATGAACCACCAACATCCACCAAAAAATTAGTAAACCCACTTCTTTATCCACATTGTACACCCACGCCTACACCATCTGTCCCTCCTCCCACCAACACTCAAACACCCACCCCACCCACCCTTTTTGAGATTCAGACAATCCAATAGTATATCCTCATGAACCTGTACCAAATATCTACCCACCTCCATCTTCTCTTCATATAGCCTACCAATTTTACCACACTACCACCACCCACCATAGCCATCACCTCATATTCCACCATTCCCCACCCCCTTCCTCCCATCCGGACCTCCCCAAAGACTTCACTAACTCCACATCCCAATGAGGGTTTCTAGCATAGCATGACTGAAGGGGAAAGGGGATATCCACTAATTCTTCTACTGAGGATACCTTTGTGGATCTATCTTCCATACATATAGCCTCAGTATGGATAAGTACCTCTCCACCACACCCCTAAGCCCAACGACCTACTTCCACCACCTCACCATCCATTGTAGTCATTTCTCCACTACCTACTACTACTAATACAAAATCTGACTAAGCTTGAAAACTTGTCTCACCACCTGATGGAAGCATGAAGCTAGAAGATATCTTCAGAATAGACACCAGATCTTTTAGTTTCATAACTTTTTGGTCTTTTTGGACTTTTTTATCAGGTTGTCTATTCATTTTTTCATCTTTGAATCCCTTATTTTGTACTGACTATTGATATCTATTTATGGGATTTTATTTTCACTTCCATTTTGTGTTGATTGTCATTTCTTTTTTTTTGTACAAATAAATTTATACCTCCTCCGAATCTTCTATGGTTCCCAATGGTCCATTACCACCATTTCTTTTGGAATAAAGGGTATTATAGCTTGTAATATACATTTCATGTCAATTTCAATAAATTTCCATGGACATCAATGAATAGAAGCAATCACCATGAGCTATGATTCCTTTCCTGTCTTACCACATTCATGCTGATGATGTAACACCTTAAGTTATCAACCCACCCAAGAGACCATGAGAACTCCACCTCCAGTAGTTGTAAGAGGAAATGATGAAACTAATCTAGTGGAACCACTGAAGAATATCTTGGCCCATCCATTTGGATGACGATGTCCAGTTAGCGCTTTATGAGAGGCAAACCATGGTTTATCATTTTTTTAGTTTGAGTATCCTTTATTATGTATTTCCATTTTTCATTATATGTCTTTTAATGAACTACATTTTATACATTTTATAACAACTTCAATAAAATTGTTATCCTTATTAATTAATTTGTGCACCTTCCTATTACTCTACTATTACAATGATTATGCTTGTAGACTAATAGTTTATCTAGTGTAGGATTTTCTCTCTAACACATTTTTCAGGTTCTCAGACTTCACATTGTGATATATTAAATTACCTCAGTGTATACTACTTCATTCAGGGAGCTATCGATTTCCTCATTTACATTTTTTCAAAATCATATTTCTAATTCATTAATTTTTCCTTTGCTATACTACTCCCAAAAAAAATTCATCGACAATGGGGACACTGTCACTTTGTATGTGTGTGGGGGGGGGTCTCAAAATTTTCACTAATGATACACTTGAATTTTAATTTTTTCTAACTTTTCTAGGAGATATTTTTTGCAATTTTAAGCAAGATTTAACCTTGAAAACATTATGAATGTGTAAATTAAAGAAAATGATATGTTAGAAAATGTTAGAATTCATTTTTTGTATTTATTTATAATTTTAGAATGATTTCTGAGTTTATAAATTTGATTAAAATTCAACATTTTTAAAATTATGATCAATTGACTCATTACTTAGTTTTATACATGTTGTAATTTATAGTTTCTATTTTATTATAATTTCCTAACTAGATTATAATCCTTCAATTTCACATTATATTATGATCATATTTATTGAGAGATAATTAGGAGGTGTCAATCTATCGTAACATGCATTGAGATATTATCGAGGTGATGAATGAACATGTAAAATTTTAAAATGATTGAGGAACTCTTTGTAATCCATTTTTTCGTATGACACGCCTTGCATTTATCCTTCATTTAGACCATAGTTTTGATGAATTTAATTTTAGGATGCATCTATTCCAAGAATTTTTCCCTTCCTACCATGCTCCTTATATAGTACGTGATACTACTTTTAAACAAGTGTGGGGGAAGAATTTAGACAGTCTGGATGATTTTAATGGTAGGAGATGTATGGTGTTCTTATCATACTCTTGGATTTTTATCCATATCCATTTTCACTCATTTTATATTCATTCTGTTCCTTTGCAAAATACAAAAGAAAAGAAAATTCATAATGGTTTGTATACTAGGAAGGTCAAAAATCACTATTTTAAATACCGGTTAATCCCATGAAGGATCATATGTTGTTAAGATATGTATGTGATATTTGGCCTATATATTACCTTCTAAAAATGGAAATGAAAAAGAAAAGGTAAAGGAACAAAATCATCATTCTGTAATTACATGACATTCATGGATCCAACCCGAGCTATTAGAGTATGGACTTGATTAGCTGGAAAGATGAATTTTATTACACTTTTCTTGACACTAATGTATTACACTTCATAGATTACCCTCATTTTGAGCTTAATTTTCACTTATTACCTACCTACCCATAGTATTGGAGTCATTTGAACTTAACTGCTAAATCCCTCATGATTAAGGTTGTACTTGTCTTTGCACAATAGAGATGATAGAACCAATGCAAGTGTATGGTTTGGAACATGTGATCAGGGAATGAGAAAATCTATACTTTCATTTTACACTTAGTGATGATTGAAAATTCATTAAGAGGTAAATTACAAATGGGTATAGAATTTGAAGAATAGTTGATAGGTTGTAATTAAAAGATTGGAATTTGTTTTGAAATGATGGACTAGGAGGAATGACTAATTTTCTATATAGGGATAATTCTAGAGGATTAATTTTTCTGCTTACAATTAACCATAATTACCTAGACATAATGAATATTTTTATTTTAAAATTTTATTATCTATTGTTGAAATCATTGTTGAGACTTTTTTAGCTGGAGGACAAGCAATTCTTCAAGTATGGAGGGGATTTTATAAGCCCAATTTTTATACACTCCTTGCTATCATTTATTTATATATTTTTATTTATTTTCCAAATAATTCATGTGTTATATGCTCAATTTTTTAGGAATATGGATTCATAGGATTCAAAGAAATAAATGAAAAAAAAATGAATATTTTGGCCAGTATATGTCCTTACTTGTCAGTACACGTCGTGTACTAGTGGTTTACAGCATGCCCAAGTCATGAAGCCAAGTCGTGACCAAGTCGCAAGTCCAAAAAAAGATATTATATGTCATGAAGGCTCAATACATGTTGTGATACCAGTAAAAATAGTTGAGCAAGAAATCTGCAAGAAATCTACGCAGAGGAAGAGTTGGAGGCCAGTACACATCATGAACACTCAGTACACAATGTGTACGTAATAAAACTTCATAAATTGACTATATACATGTGAGGTAGGCAGAAGATCCAAAATCCATAGAGATATGCACGAATTGATAGTACACAACATGTACCACCAGTACACGTCATGACTAAATTTTCTTATATATACAAGGTAGCAAAAGAGAATTTTACAACAATTTTCTAGATGGCCTTCTTCTCTGTTTTCATTCCCCCCTCGAGTTACCTATCCTTTTTTCCTATAAACTCTCAATTCCTTCATGTTTAACATTTTTTAATCTATTCAAGAGCCATGGATTTTTTTTCTCTTCATTTTTTTTGAATTTCCACAACTTCAATCTATTTCTTTCATCATCAATTCCAAAACACCCCATGTTAGATTCATTTCTGATTTTAATTCAAGAAATTTATTTAAAGTTGTGATATATCTTATGCATCTTCATCCCCTTTGTCACGACCCGTCCTCGGGGCCCGTGTTGTGACTACCCCCAAGCCCGCATTCCATAGGCCAGGGGCTGGCGACTAGCACCAAGGTGTAAATTCCCGATAAAAAGGGGAAGGCATTGCCTTTGTAAAGTAAACAAACACCACAAAGCAAGCAAGCAAAAGAAGTAAACACTAAGTAAAAGTTGGTACAATAGTAAGTGCGGAAAGTAAGTGGGCCAGTATACAAACCCAAACTGAAAGTAAAGTACAACTAGAAAGGGAAACAGCAACTGTAAAGAAAAGCCGCAACACCGAGCTGTCCACTGGAAATCCCACCTGAAGGGTGAGTACAGATAGCCTCCTCAGCTCCTCAGGTCCAGCCGACCGCTCCGAGTATGTCCCGTCCAGTGGTCCACCTCCAGGCACTGTCCTGCTCCGCAAGCCTCATCCACGATCAGAGATGTCCATCATCTGCAACCAACACAACGTAATGCGGGCATAGCTTATGCGGGGGTGAGTATAATCTACTCTGTAGGGACCCCGAGACCCCAGAAGGTCTCCCTAAATCCACAAATAAAAATCCACAAAGGAAAGATACAATCACGAAGTAACATCCGACACTGCTTAGGTATATGCCCATACATATACCTAAGTCTTCAATTCTCGTTCGGCTCCAACATTCAAGCTCAAGTACAACCTAGTCCACACAGGAAAGCAAAACATAAATTCACACATGATAGCACAACACAATCCACATAGGAAATAAAAACAGGATTCAGCTCACACAGGTTTACTTCTTCGTATGACAATAGAGATGATCAGATATATCCATTGATTCATCTAAGACGTCGGACCCACAAAGGATCGATAGGTACTAACCCCCGCAATGACCCACAAAGGATCTGACCCATAAGGATCGATAGGTAACTAACCCCCGCAATGACCCAGAAAGGATCTGACCCACAAAGGATCGATAGGTAACTAACCCCCGCAAAGACCCACACAAGATCCGACCCACATAGGATCTGTAGGCGCTGGCTCAAACAGAACCGCTGAGCGCTGACCCACACAGGATCGGACCCACACAGGATCGGTAGCACTGATCCACATAGGATCGCTGAGTGTTGTAGTCGTCACCGTCGAATCCACTGAGAATCTCTGTACAGTAGTCGTGTAGTAGTATTAGCAACCAACTCTAGGGTTCCCGCACACAGCAAGCTCGTTCAGGAGGGTCCGATCCATGATCCGAGAGGCTGATACATCAACTGACACATAGTCTAGAGTTGATGTATCTAAAAGTTATGTATCGTCAACAAGAACTCAACGTCGCAGACGGAGCGTCAATCGGACGCCCGGTCTGAGAGTTATTGGATTTCTCGTCCCAGGGGCCCCGGTTGGTTTTTAAGGAAAAACTTACTCGACCGTACTCCACCTGCATCCAAACCTTGGGCGGAGTAATCCAAAAGATCCGTCTCACTAAGAGGAATCCGACAAAGTCGACGGCACGTCAATCGGACGTCCGGAGCTTAAGATATGAGTGTTTCCGCTCCGAGGGCCTGGTTGGTTTCATGTAAGAACCAACCCGGCCGATCCCAAAGTATTCCGAAACCTTGAGTGCGATATACCAAAACGACCATCTCGGTACAAGGATCGCATCGATGCTGACGGCGCGTCGATCGGAGGTCCGTAGCCCGAGATATGGGCAAAAGAACCAAAAGGGTCCGAAAACAGGGGTTTCGGGCCCGGACCGACCCGGCCCGAGAGCCCCCGGGTCGACCCGGGTCAGCCTGGCTGGGCGCGGCCCATCCCGGCCTGGGTGCAGCCCGGCCCGGTGCACTGGCGCATGGTGCCAGCTGGCTCGGCCAAACGGCCGAGCCGTTCGGCTTTTGCGGCGGGGGGGGGGGGGGGGGGGGGGGGCGTTGCCCCCTGCATTTTGTAACTGCAACCCCCCTTTAATGGGGGATGCTAGTTGGTCGGCTGGGGGTTTGAACCCCCAGCTATCCTCATGTCTGGCCGGCCCGCCCCGGCCGGCCGGTTTCTGCCACCACGGGACCGGCGACGGCTGGTCCCCTCCCGGCTCCGACACCGGCGGCCCAGAACCGGCCGCCGGTCACCCTGCTCCGCCGTGGCCCGGAACCGGCCGCGGTTTTGGTTCGTCTAGCACGGCACAACGGCGCCGCACCCCTCCATCGTGGCCCCGCTCCGGCCGTGGTGTCTTCGGTTTTCTCCGACGCGGCGCGACGGCACCGCGACTTGGTTCAACTTCATGGCGCAGCATGACGGCGCCGCGCATTACTTGCCGCATGATCCCGCGCGGTGTGACGGCACCGCACCATTCCCATTCCAACACATTATAAACAATAACAAGGATAAGGGAGGAGGGTCGACCATGTTTGTGCGGTCCGGACCCCTCTCGTTAATCGAAATCATTTGGTCGTATATCCGCGAAGAACGACAAGGTAGAATTCACGAACAAAATAAAATAAATAAACCCCTACCTCATGCGAGATTGAATGGAGGTTTGTCGAACGAGGATTCTTCGTGGGTAGAGACATCGCGGAAGGAGGTATTACGGAAGAAGACGTCGCGGAAGAAGACGACGCGGAAGAACCGTCGCGGTACACGGCGTCGCGTATTCGGTTTCCGAGAACTCAGCGTTCTTCGTCGGAGACCGATGTGTTCTTCGCGTTCTTCGTCGAGGATGAAGAAGTTCCTCAATCCTTAGCCTTTTTTTCTCCCCAATACTCCACCACAAGAAACTAACCCAAAATAAATTAAGCTCTCACTTAATTTATTAACTAGACATGAGTTTGAATTTCAAACCCACACACACATTAAACTCACCTCATTAATAACATAAGTTATTAATTCTTAAGTTATCAAATTTAAACAAGAGTTGAGGGAGTTAAGGAATGTGAAGTGGTGGGGTTCGTGTGGGCCCCACCACCCTCATAACCTCCCTTGGGAAGTTGGGTAGTTACCCAACTTCCACCCAAAGCCTTAAAACACTTAAAGAAAATAAAAATTGTAGTTAAATTATAAATTAAACTTCCACAATTTTTATCATCTTCTCTTGTGAAAATGCAACCCCGGAACAGGTGTTCCTAAGAAATTATTGGCGCTGTGGTTCCATCGGTGCCCTCGGAATTTGATTTCGAGCACCAGTTAAAAAGATAGGAATTCCCGCTCGTTCATTCACTGAACGTACCCAAGCTAAACTTTGGATAGAAATTCTGGGCACACCGAGCCTCGGAATCAAGTGCCGTCAGAAACTGCGTGCTTGTAAAATCGCAAAAAAAATTAAGAAAAATTTTCCCTTGAATTTTACGGGTCTTTACATTACTCCCACCTCAGGGCTTTAGGTCCCCGTAAAGTTACATCATAAACTAGGGAAACAAATGTGGGTAGTGAGCACGCATCTGAGCCTCCCGCTCCCAAGTGCTCTCCTAGAGATTCTCGTGCTGCCATCTGATGAGAACAGGAGGAATCGACCGTCCACATCGGACCCGCTCCTGTCGATCCTTGATCTCCACTGGGACCTCCATAAAATTCACCCCATCATTAAAGTCCAGCTCCCCATGGTCAATGATGTGTGTCGGGTCATGCACATATCTTCTCAACTGAGATACGTGGAAGACGTCATGCACTCGGTGCAACTGAGGTGGTAGAGCCAGGCGATAAGCCACCTCGCCAATCCTTCTGAGGACCTGGAATGGTCCGATGAAGTGTGGAGACAACTTGCCGCCTCGGCCAAATCTCTGTAATCCACGTCGAGGTGAGACACGCAAGAATACGTGGTCGCCATCCTCAAACTCTAGTGGCCTCCACCTCCTGTCAGCATAAGACTTCTGCCGGCTCTGAGCTGTCCTCATCCGCTCCTAGATGACCTGGACCTTCTCTGTCGTGGCCTGGACCATCTCCGGTCCCACAAGTGCTGACTCCCCAGAGTCTGTCCAGCACAAAGGAGATCTGCAAGGTCGGTCGTACAATGCCTCGTATGGTGCCATTCCGATGGTGGAGTGGTAGCTGTTGTTGTATGCGAACTCCACCAAGGTTAGGTGGTCCTCCCAGCTGTGACTAAAGTCGAGGATACATGCGCGGAGTATGTCCTTGAGAGTCTAAATGGTCCTCTCCATCTGACCATCCTTCTGAGGTTGAAAGGCTGTGCTTAGACGTAGATGTGTCCCGAACGCCTCCTGCAACCCCTTCCAAAGCCGGGAAGTAAAGCAAGCATCTTGATTGGAGACGATAGATGATGGCACACCATGAATCCGTACAATCTCCTGAACGTAAATTCATCCCAAGCTCTCCACTGAGCCCTGCTCTCTGATGGGTAAGAAGTGTGCCGACTTGGTGAGTCGGTCGACAATCACCCAAATGGAGTCGTGACCTCTGGAAGTGTGTGGAAGTCCAATCATGAAGTCCATATATATCCCGTCCCACTTCCACTAAGGGACCTCCAAAGACTGTACCAAGCCTGCTGGTACCTGGTGCTCTGCCTTCACCTGCTGGCAGGTGAGGCATCGAGAAACGAACTCTGCCACAGCCTGATTTCATGCTCGGCCACCAGTGCTGTCGTCTGAGATCCTGGTACATCTTCTCCACTCCAGGATGTACCGCCAAAGGAGAAGTGTGAAAATCTCTCATCACCTCCTCCCATAAGGCAACTGGTACCATGGTAAGTCCTCTGAAAAGGACGATGTGCTCTAATCCAAAGGATAAACCATCAGGTGCCTGTCCTGAGGATATTTGTGCACTCCACGTCTCACAGTCAGTGTCCCCACGTTGTGCCTCTCTAACCCGCTGCAGTAGTGGAGGGGTGACTGTGAGAGACTGAAGGAAGGATTCTCCATCTCTATCCATGCCTTTAGGGGTGCTGGTCAAACTCTGTCTCATCTCCTGGAAGCTCTGCTGACATCTGTCTGACCACACAAAGGGTTTCCCCTTCCTCCTTAACGTTCTGCAAAGCTACAAATATTTCTCATTTGACGAAAAGGGAAATCTGGTCTCATCCCCTGGATGAACCATGTTCCTTTCCTAATACAGTCAATCCCGTCATGATTAGTTAATTCATGGCATGGATGACGTCTTATGGCCTCGACGCTGCTACCAAGAGATCCAACCGTTACTCTCACCTCCAAGGTTTGAGTCACACTGTCGGCATCAGTGTGTGGTCACTGGGTCCCTCCAGTAAGAATCTCGCAAGTGAGGGTCAAGTCAACAGTTTTTAACCGGAACCTATTAGTATTAACAACAAAATACAAGAAAGAAAACGTCACTATTGCAAGCGTCTTTTATTACTTCAACTCAAAGTACAAGGACACAAGGAAACACAAAATAAAAAGCTAGAGGCATTATAGGCAAAGGACTCTATTCCTGGAGCTAGTCTCGTACTAGTCCACCCGCTTCTGGAGCTCTATGATCGTAAGCTTCAGCTGCCTGAAGCTGTGCTCTCCCTTGAGGTCGGGGTAGACCTCCTGGTGGTGGTGGTGGTAAAGCCTCAAAACGTCATCCACCACCTGCCGCTCGACCAGCTCCTCGGCCTCGTCCACCTTCTCCCTACGGACTGCCACGGTCGAACCTATGCCTCTGCCTAGGTGGTTCCTCAACCGTCTGTTGCTCCTCTGTATGGTAGGTCAGGCAGTCACGAGCCATGTGGCCCTGCCCGCCGCATGCATAACACTGTCTTCCACTCAAAAGACTGGCTCCGCGTTGTGTGCCCCGCACTGCTGAGCCAGTGTCTTGAGGTCGTCTGCCTGAGGGTCTGGTCTGCCTAGACCCATGAGTCATCCGTCAACTGCCTGCTGCAGAAGAACCTGCTATATGCCGCCCTGCGGTGGGTCTCGGTGCTGGTGTAGACTTAGCAAGAAATCTCTTGATCAAAAGGGCTCGTTCCAGTACTCCTATCTGGGTCGGAATGCTAAGGGAGATCAGTGATGCCCTGATCTCGTGTATCAATCCCTGCTCAAAGGTCTGGGCCCGGAAGAATGGGTTCGGTACCATGTCTGTTGAGTAGCGCGAGAGATCGGTAAATCTCGCCGAGTACTGGGCGACTGTCATGCTGCCCTGCTGTAGCTGAAGAAGCTCATGGATGCACACCGCACAGAGGGTGGCTAGGACGAACTCTGAGCGGAAGAGGCTCTAAAAGTCCGTCCAGAGAAGAGATGCCTCATCGTGCACCTGGAGCATCAAGCTCCACCATCTGCCTACTACCGCATGCAGTAGGCTCACCGCGAGGATCACCATGAGGTCTGCTGGTGTCCTCACTAACCTGAAAACTCGGACCACTGCCTCCAGCCAGTCCACAGTTGCCAGGTGGTCCGTCTCCCCACGGAACCTGGGTGGTCGTTGGTGCTAGAAATCATGCAATGCACTAAGGCGACGTGCATCGTCAGCATCTGGGGCTGGAAGCATCGGTGGCTCGGCGGGTAAAGGTACCGCCGGTGCCTTAGCTGTCAAAGGACCCTGCACCGAGGCCTCATCACTCGGTGGGTTGTCTTCATGCTCAACTCTCGGAACCCTAGCTGGCTGCCTTCGTGGGGCCATCCTGAAGGGAAACAGGTGCGCCACAGTTAATCAGTATGCCTAGTAAGCTTACACAAGTAATCACATAAAAACTTGAAACACACACGCAATCAATGTTTTCGTGCATTAAGTTGGAAATCAGAAGTCAAGGTCCTGGTATACGGATACATCAGCCGCCGCACCAACACTGGACTCCCTGGACTGATAACCACACCCAATATGCTTAACACTATTGCTTCACATAGAAAAAGTTCAGAGTCCCAAGTTCTGTGGTAGAACCGAACTCCTCTGATAACAACTTGTCACGACCCATCCTCGGGGCCCGTGCCGTGACTACCCCAAGCCCGCCTTCCATAGGCCAGGGGCTAGAAACTAGCACCAAGTAGTAAATTCCAGATAAAAAGGGAAAGGCATTTCTTTTGAAAAGTAAACAAACACCACAGAGCAAGCAAGCAGAAGAAGTAAACACTAAGTAAAAGCTGGTACAACAATAAGTGCAGAAACTAAGTGGGCCAGTATACAAACCCAAACTGAATGTAAAGTACAACTGGAAAGGGAAAACAGCAACTGTAAAGAAAATCCGCAACACCGAGCTGTCCACTGCAAATCCCACCTGAAGGGTGAGTACAGATAGCCTCCTCTAATCCTCGGGTCCAGCTGACCGCTCCGAGTACGTCCCATCCAGTGGTCCACCTCCAGGCACCATCCTGCTCTGCAAGCCTCATCCACGATCAGCGTTGTCCGTCGTCTGCAACCAACACAATGTAGTGCAGGCATAGCCCGTGCAGGGGTGAGTATAAGCTACTCAGTAGGGACCCCGAGACCCCCGAAGGTCTCCCTAAATCCAAAAAGGAAAATCCACAAAGGAAAGATACAATCACGAAGTAAAATCCGACACTGCTTAGGTATATGCCCATACATATACCTAAGTCTTGAATTCTTGTTCGGCTCCAACATCCGAGCTCAAGTACAACCCAGTCCACACAGGAAAGAAAAACATAAATCCACACAGGATAGCACAACACAATCCACATAGGAAATCAAAACAGGATTTAGCTCACACAGGTTTACTTCTTCATATGAAGATAGAGATGATCAGATATATCCAATGATTCATCTAAGTCATCGGACCCACAAAGGATCCATAGGTACTAACCCCCGCAATGACCCATAAAGGATCTGACCCACAAAGGATCGATAGGTAACTAACCCCCGCAAAGACCCACACTAGATCGGACCCACACAGGATCTGTAGGCGCTGGCTGACACAGAACCGCTGAGCGCTGACCCACACAGGATCGGACCCACACAGGATCGGTAGCACTGATCCACATAGGATCGCTGAGTGTTGTAGTCGTCGCCGTCGAATCCACTGAGGATCTCTGTACAGTCGTAGTAGTAGTAGTAGTAGCAGCCAGCTCTAGGGTTCCCACACACAGCAAGCTCGTTCGGGAGGGTCCGTTCCACAAGCCGAGAGGCTGATACATCAACTGAGACATAGTCCAGAGTTTATGTATCCAAAATTTCCGTATCGTCAATAGGAACTCAACGTCGCAGACGGCGCGTCAATCGGACGCCCGGTCTGAGAGTTATTGGCTTTTTCGTCCTAGGGGCCCAGTTGGTTTTTAAGGAAAAACTAACCTGACCGTAATCCACATGTGTCTAAACCTCGGGTGGAGTAAGCCAAAAGATCTGTCTCACTAAGAGGAATCCTACAAAGTCAACGGCACGTCAATCGGACGTCCGGAGCTTAAGATATGACTGTTTCCGCTCCGAGGGCCTGGTTGGTTTCGTGTACGAACCAACTCGGCCGAACCCAAAGTATTCCAAAACCTTGAGTGAGATATACCAAAACGACCGTCTCAATCCAAGGATCGTATCCCCACTGACGGCGCGTCGATCGGAGGTCCTTAGCCCGAGATATGGGCAAAAGAACCAAAAGTGTCCGAAAACGGGGGTTTCGGGCCCGGACTGACCCGGCCCGAGACCCCCTGGGTCGGCCCGAACCGGGTCGACCCGACCCGAGACCCCCTGGGTCGGCCCGAACCGGGTCGACCCGACCCGGGTCCGCGTCGGCCTGGCTGGGCGCGGCCCGGCCTGGCGTGGGCGCGGCGCGGCCCGGATCGGCGCCCGGCCTGGCGGCCCAGCGCGCGGCGCCAGCTGGCTCGGTCGAACGGCCGATCCGTTCGTCTTTTACGGGGGGGGCTGCCCCCCGCATTTTGTGACCGCGACCCCCCTTTAATGGGGGCCGCTAGCTGGCCGACCAGAGGTTTGAACCTCCGGACGTCCTCCTGTCCGGTCGGCCGGTTTCTGCCACCACGAGACCGGGGACGGCCGGTCCCCTCCCTGCTCCGACACCGGCGGTCCGGAACCGGCAGCCAGTCACCCTGCTCCGCTGCGGACCAGAACCGGCCACGGTTTTGGTTCGTCTGGCACGGCACGACGGCGCCGCACCCCTCCGTCGTGGCCCCGCTCCGGCTGCGGTGTCTTCGGTTTTCTCCGACGCGGCGCGATGGCGCCGCGACTTGGTTCAACTTCATGGCGCGGCGCGACGGCGTCACGCATTACTTGTCGCACGATCCCGCGCGGTGTGACGGCACCACGCCATTCCTATTCCAACACATTAGAAACAATAACAAGGATAAGGGAGGAGGGTCGACCGTGTTTGTGCGGTCCGGCCCCCTCTCGTTAATCGAAAGCATTTGTTGTATATCCACGAATAACGACAAGGTAGAATTCACGAACAAAATAAAATAAATAAACCCCTACCTCGTGCGAGATTGAACGGAGGTTCGTCGAACGAGGATTCATCGCGGGTAGAGACGTCGCGTAAGGAGGTATTTCGGAAGAAGACGTCACGGAAGAAGACGTCGCGGAAGAACCGTCGCGATACACGGCGTCGCGTATTCGGTTTCCGAGAACTCGGCGTTCTTCGTCGGAGACCGATGTGTTCTTCACGTTCTTTGTCGAAGATGAAGAAGTTCCTCAATACTTAGCCTTTTTTCTCCCCAAGACTCCACCACAAGAAACTAACCCAAAATAAATTAATCTCTCACTTAATTTATTAACTAGACATGAGTTTGAATTTCAAACCCACACACACATTAAACTCACCTCATTAATAACATAAGTTATTAATTCTTAAGTTATCAAATTTAAACAAGAGTTGAGGGAGTTAAGGAATATGAAGGGGTGGGGTTTGTGTGGGCCCCACCACCCTCATAACCTCCCTTGGGAAGTTGGGTAGTTACCCAACTTCCACCCAAATCCTTAAACCACTTAAAGAAAATAAAAATTGTAGTTAAATTATAAATTAAACTTCCACAATTTTTATCATCTTCTCTTGTGAAAAAGCAACCCCGAAACAGGTGTTCCTAAGCAATTACCGGCGCTGCGGTTCCATCGGTGCCCTCGGAATTCGATTCCGAGCACCGGTTCAAAAGATAGGAATTCCCGCTCGTTCGTTCACTGAACGTACCTGAGCTAAACTTCGGATAGAAATTCCGGGCACACCGGGCCTTGGAATCAAGTTTCGTCAGAAACTGCGTGCTTTTAAAATCCCAAAGAAAATTAAGAAAAAATTTCCCTTGAATTTTATGGGTCTTTACACCGTTTAAAAACCCCAAACCCCTTTCATAATTTCAATTCAATTAAATTCAATTAACATTTCAAGAATGATCTCCTTAGTTTATTTAATTCCATCTCCACCCTCTATGAGTAGTTAAACCTCTTAGTGGTAGGGATCAAAAGTAGATATATCTGTATGAATAATTAATCTCTAATTATAATATTGGAAACCCTAAGGTAATAGTACTCAGGATAAAAACTTAGAATCTTCCCCATTTGTGTGAGCGTCCCTGATCATGGGATATTCAAGCAATGGACTGTGTTCTTAATGAAGTAGACAGGCTATGATCAATAGCCTAGGACACTTTCTTCCAAAGAAGATAAGCTTAATTCACCTAGGATACTATTATCTCCTGATCATAGAATAGTCACTTCCTAGGTAGAACTGGGTGGCTTGACCAATGTTAGCTAGAAAACACCATTTGTTTTGCACCCTACGCCTTAGGACCCTTCCAAGATTAGAATAAAATTTCATCCTTCACCTAGATACTATAAATTGATCCTCACCCCTCATTAATTACTTAAAGTCGCCACCAACTAGAGATTAATTAAAACACCCAAACACCAAGAGAGCTTCAATGGACTCCTCTCAGGGTCTAAACCCAGTGATCCCCATTTGAAACAACTTCCTCCTGATGGGTTTAACCCTTCACATTCACTATACTATGATTTTGTAGTTAGTAAAGTTTGGGACACATAAATTCTAATTTGACCATTACCCGTACGAAACCAAAGATACACATAGGCACGAATAATAGCAGAACTCAAAGGTGCATTTACTAGAAAATAGAGGCATAATCATCATATCATTTAATTAGGAAAATTTAATCATTTATTATATGAATGATAATCATTAAACATATGAATTTGATTCAAAACATTAATAATGAATTAAAGATATGTATATCAAACAACACATCCTAATGGGTGGTTTACTCAAGTAGTCACTAATTTATTCTAAATAAAATTATTCAAACTCACCTTACATGGTGGTTTGGGTTGAGTTTTTCATCCTCCAACCATGTATAAGGTTATCATAACATGTCTAAATGTGGTCTAGGTAATTAATTTAAGGTGTTTCATAATTTAGGATCAATGCACTGAAGGGTCCAATGTGTGGCACAATGGAAATACCTTATAAATGATAAAACTATGAGGTAAAATCAGATATACCACCTAAATCATGATTAGTATGGTCCACATGTCCAAAATATGGCTTTTATTTGATCCAGAATGAGATGAGTCGAATAAATTATCAAACACCCTGAAAATATAGAAAAAGAACTCACATGGATTTGGAATTCAATATAGAGAGATGAATGATTAAAATAATCATGAGGAGTCCTAGACATAACAAGGGGATTCTAATTCATCTAATGGCGATCAATTTAGGAAAAAAATGGAGGAGATTCACCAAGTAGGAGGAGAGGGAGAGGAGGTGAACACTGAGGAGGATATTAAGAGAAATTGGGGGAAATTGGAAAAAATTTATTTAAGGGAGAATGGGGAAATATGTCATTTTTTCCCTTCAAATGAGGAGCATGGTTAGGTTGCATGGTTAGGCTAATCATGTGTAAATTTGGTAGCTCTCACTACCCAAGAGCTCACCCTATATGGTTTGGATGCACGATCTGGGATAACCATGAACTAACAGTGGAGTGCGATAAGTAAAGTGGCACTAACCATGCAGATAGGCAAACGATTTAACAAACCATGCACTAACAGTGTTGTGAAATAGGTAAAGTGGCACTAACCTTGCAGATAGTCACATGATTTAAAAAACCATGCACAAACTGTGTTCCCACCTCTAATTTTTTTGGACCTTCCACATGGTCATGAACCCCACCTTTCATTGTTTAACAAAATGTGTGATTATCTTTATAGGGTCGTATGGTTTCTCATGAGGGGTCACACAGTTTAAAAAACCATGTGTCCTATCTATTTCTTTAAGAAAGTGATATTTCAAAGATCATCACTCCCAAAACTCATCTAAACCACCATGATACCTCTCAGACCTTAGTCTACCTAAAAAAACTTTTTAGTGTTACAAGTCTCATACTTATATTATGAGGATCAGTTCAAAATTTTGTCATTCCACCAAATGAAAAGGATCAAAAAAATTAGAAATATTATGCACCCAAAATACAATACATTAAAACCTCCCCACCTTAGAACTTCTCATCCCCAAAAAGATTTGGGGAATAATGAAAACATCACCCAACCTACTTGGTTTGTGAATTTTAGTTCAAACATCTGCATCACATTTTCCAATGACCAATGTATCTCTAGTCATAACATTAAATATGTGGTACTTAAGATTCTCATAACTACCAATGAAACAAAAATATAACACTTACTTGATCCCATCTAACCTAATATATGATCCCATCATCATCTCCTTTATCCACTGGATTATGGCATTCCCACAGTAGGTTTTAGATTTTTGAAAATCTTATTCCAAGCCATCGTACTCCCTCCATTGGAATTTATTATATGAACATTCCCTTAATGTCTTAGAAAAACTCTCAATTCATGTTTCCAAACTAAAGAGTAGAAGAATTTCAGTTGACCCAACATAGACTGGTCGCGCCAGATCTTCCTTGAAAATCCCTAGTCAACTTTTCAAGTTGCACCCATATTATACCGATGACATTCCTAGTGTGATTTACTCAGCAATTGTATCCATCTATTTGAGATAAAATATTTCAGACCGTCTTTAGATGATTATTCCCAAAAATGATCATCTTCAACATCTGACACATCATTAAAGTAGATTTTGATGCCTTTGTCCCATGGTGTACCAATATCATTCCAACCACTCTCACAAAATCATGTACCTAACTTCCGATGATGTATCATGTCCCAACTATCTCGCAAAGTAAAACTCATATAGTGTTGTAGCACTAGTAACAACCCTATATCATTCCATCCTTCATGGATCATTATAATCTATTCTATGCTTGACACTCACATATATAATTCACCAAAAACCATAATCAAAACAATACCTATAATCTAACCAATATTCCATTCATATGTTGATCCATTTATTTAATGGTATAAGAGTTCCAAAAATATCATCCAAACACCAGCCTCACGATTACCCTAACCCTTGTCACACTAGGGGTGTCAACCAAAAATGGACATCTCACTCCCCACCTTAAGAGAATACATTTCATCCCTTTTAATTAAAATAATTCACTGATTAACACATCTCTTACCCTATCCATCCTGGACATATTTCTTGTATGGAAAGGTCTCGCTCATTTCTAAGCACTAACATAAATGGAAAATTGTAACCTGTTCCCACTTCCATAGAATAGTTCTCGTGGTGATCACTAGAATAGAATCAGAATGAGGGTAATCATACTTTAATATCCAAAGGATTACTATGAACTATTTTTCTTATCATAAAACATATCCTTGAGTACAACTCCTATGGAATTCCATTTTCAGACCACACTAGCAATTTAAACATATTTCTCGACATTTAGCTGATGCTCACTCAGTGTACTCTGGTGGATTCCAAGATAGGGGACATGATTGACTCTAGACATAGATTGTACTGATATTTTATCATCATGAATGTTTAGATCTCTATATCCATGCTCACAATAAAAGAGTAGTTTGTCGGTTAACTGTATCATGTCACCCAAACCATTCTTGATTATCCCTCATAATTGGTCACTCCCATTTAAATTTACTAAATGATCTAGGTCACCATAATCAAAATAATCACTTCTTTGTAGTTCTTGGCTCACACATGTCCATTCATAGATGTTTTTTTATAAGAAGTTATCATGTGTAAATTCTAGAAACCTATCTGTTAATAAATAAAAGGTTTACCATCTAGTACCACCTGGTTTGAGACCCGACTCATGTTACCATGATTTATCTATAAAAAGGTAGAACTATATCTATTACAAGGGATTTCTATTTTTATTAATCCATAAATTCCATTGTAAATCTTCTTAAATTTTTTCCATCTTACATGTTTCATGATTATCAAACAATTTATTTCCTTATGATTTCATTCCTTATAAGAATTCGTCAATCATGCCACCATTTTGGGTCAACTCGTTTAGGGTCCAAAATAGTGCTTCCCATTGAAACTTGTTTTGATATATCATCATGCAGGGTGCTTTTAAAAATAAAATTCATAACCATACCTAAATTGAAATTATTGATCACCTGTTGTGAATTGGCCAATAAAAACACATAAAATGAATCTTATCACAAAAAGGGCAATGTAAACCCTGGGTCAACCTCCCTTTTATATTAACCTTCAACAAATGGAACACTAGCCTACTAGGGTTTGGGTCATAATTAAGGGCATCTAGATCCACCCACCAAACTATAAGGTCTCTCACAAGAGATCTATAACTCATTTACGGGAATTAGTTACATATCGTATAACGTGCAATTAAACACACTTTAAAAAGAGGATAAAATGAAATAGGTAATTATTTATTAACCTAATATAGTCAAAACCTATCAACAATGCCTAAAATATCACTTTCCAAGAATCGAGAAACATGGAACTAATCATATTTGAGCAGAAATAATGGGGATTGATCACTAAAAGAGTGTAACACTACTGTAAATAATTCATTACACTCAATATTATCTACATAAGGTAATACCCCTTGAGGTTCAACTTACTAGACAACCACCCATCTACCTATGGTGTCATTTAATTACTAATATTCTTATTTGGGACTACCGGCACCTGAATGGTACTTCACAACAAAAAAAATGGAAGCATGAATGTATCAATTATTTAAGGTTGTAGGGTACTACCATAACTTGGTTAACCCTTAATTAATATAAGCCATTTATATTTAAAACTAGATCCATGCCTAAAAATATCACTATGAATTACCTCTTAACCTCTAGGTTTAAGAAACAACAGCAAATAAGTCAACTGTAATTTATGGGAAATGCTCATGTTCCTAATTAGGATAACTCAAGGAAAATCTAAAGTTAACCATTACATAAGGGATCACACTCTAAAAACCTATAAATTGTTTCACTTTAAGTAATTAAATGAATACTCATTTATAATGACATTTACAGAAGCTCATATGAAAATGGATTTCAAGTACCAGTTTTCTAGACTAACTATACTATGTAATTTATTTATCTAACATCATGATGTGTTAGGAAAATAATCTTTTAATTGCCCCTTTATCCATTTATTTAATTAAAAAGTTTTCATAACAGTCTTGGTGAAATAAAATTTCAATTTAAAATATATTAAGGAAAATTATTTTTAGTTTTTAATTGGAATTTTAATTAAATGATGCCTCATAATAATAAATATCACTTATAAATCACAAGGATTTTATTAATTAAAGGGACTGGTCAAGTAATATGTCTCCATGATTTTATATGTAACGCCATATAAGTGGTTTCGTACGCTTTAAATAACCACCCCATTAACATAAGCATGCCCCCATGCGGTTAAGTGATAAGGAATATAAGGATTATGGTGACCTATGAGTGTCCGATCATGTTAATCTAGGATCAATTACATTGGAAAAAATCCAAATTAATAAGGTCAATGATATATAAATTACAATTTGGATACTGATTAAATTCAGACCGTAATAGTTATTTTATTCATGATTTAACACACCCTTAATAGTTTAATCCAAAAAGAATACCTTATAAATACCGACCAACATGGATAATGTTCAGTATATCTCATGAGAAAAATTCCCCAACTAATATACTCGGGTCTAGTTGTGAATTTATAAATTTAGAAATACAGATCATCATGCACATGTTATAGAGGTACAAGCCCCTTTATATTTAAATCTACCCTTTATTTAAAAGCAGTCATTTTATATATATATTATTTTTATCATTTGTATATACATATACTTCTTGGTTTTTTTTTGATGAATTACCATTCCAAAATTATAAAAGAACTTTCCTTTCAAAGTTATAACCAGCATTCATGTAACTGCAATGAGGTTTTCATTTTTGGTCTCAAAATATAATAGTCCATTTATGGTGGTTCAATTACATGGGTCACCACTCTCCAATTTATCAAGAACCATACACTTTATAAATTGAACAGTTTTATAACATTTAATTACCACCATAATACTACATTTTATTTCAAAAGATAACAATTACACAAGAGTTAGTTCAACTATATGGGTTACCATTTCCAATTTATAAAGTTCCTATACCATTTATAAATTGGTAATTTGGCACCCATTTAACAACAACAATTACTGTTTCAGCTCATGTGACCAATGTTCTATGAGTCAAACATATCTTAATTGGTTAATTAAGGTTTCACCATCAATCTACAAGTGAAAACACCATTTAGTTGATGTAGACACATTAAAATTGATTATATATATCACTTGTGTATAAAGCCATGTTATCAAGACAAGGACTACAAGAATATTGGGAAAAAATCATATAATCATGGTCTATAAAACATCATTCATAAAAAATATATAATTCAATCTACATATCATGGAATATGAATGAAATGTTAATCACTATGTACATATCATGATTCTTGTAACATGCCTCATCACATTCCACACCAGGAAAAGATGTAAAAATCCATAATTTATTAACCAATGAAAATACCCCAATCATTCAAAGTGAAATAATAATAAAATGTATTATAAAAAAATAGTCTTGTCCATATAAACATGATCATTCCACCATGCTTGGGTCTATCAAACGCATACATGACCTATTTATGAAGTACCAACACACTCAGAAGAAACATAGAATGGTTCCCTGAGTCAGTTTTCTACTAGGCCTCAAACACACATTCCCATACTTCAGATGATGCTGACTAGAAACGAGGGTCTAATAGAGGTAATGTGGGGAGACTATAACCTCTGGATCAATAAAAAAATAAATCAAAATCATAAATAAATGAAATAATGTGGAAGGTAAAATAAAAACCAACAATAAATAATTATAAAAAGTATAACCATTCATGAACATGCTATAGTGAACAAGTAAAAGACATAAAACAAATGATTATATATATCTACAACACAAGAATAATAAAGTAAAATAGAAACCTCAAAGTCTATCCTCATGAGTATAATAAGCACCAACTCAGTCATGTGCTCTTAAGCTTCCTTAAATAATCAAATTAACACACATCCCAAACCAAGGTCCTTAACCTATAACCAGATGATATCAGTTCGGTTACCAAATAGTGTCCTAAATATTGTGTGATCTATATTCATTTTTTTCACCACCAATAGTGTCTAAAGATAACATGTTCATGAATGCAAAAAATAGGTGTGAAGATATATCAAATAAATCTGTAATAAATAAATAATAACATGTCAGTATCAGGTTCTATGAAGACACCTAGCCGACCATAACTTCATTGGCCTAATCCTAAATGTCTATTCACACCTATAATCAAGTATATATATTCATATGCAAGAAAATCATTTTCACATATATACATGCATCAATGTTCACCTAAGGTTTAGTACAAAGGAATCCACATGAAAGGATTACATATTAGATAAGGGACGTTATGCTCAGGCTTCCATACCAAAAATCACAATATAAGGGATTCCATGACTAGGGTTCCATACCCATAATCATAATATATGGGATTCTATGCCTAGGGTTTTATACTCACAATCACAATATATGGTATTCCATGCTTTGGGTTTGATACCATAAATCACAAGGGATGACATGCCTAGTTTTCAATACCCCTTTATTTTTCAGTAATTACTTTTTATAATTTCAATTATAAGTTCCATGAATGTGAGATAAGTGGGATGGTCTTACCATTCACTCTTTACACAATTTGGTATAACCAATAATAATGAAAAAGTCCATGTATATGAACATTCTATATTACAATTCAATTATAAATGATAACGGAGGACATGTACGTAAAAATTTCAAACATTTTCAGAGTATTCTCATTAAACAACCCCTTTTAATTATATAATATAGTTCACCATAAATGTATTTTTACTATAAAACAAAGTCATAATAATCATAACCTTTATTTATGTCAATTTAATCATTTCCTCCATGAAGGATAGTCATCACACCTAAGAAGGTGATTCAAGAACTGAATAGGCTATTATAGACATTTGATTCAAACAACACACCCTATGGGGTGGTTTAGTATAGTAGGAAATCATTGATACTAAATTAAATTAGTTGAACTCAACTTATATGATGGTTCAGGTCGACGTTGTCAACCCTATCCAGGTACAAGTGTTACAACCCATAATTTTATCACTGGAAAATTCCTTATTATAATTATTTAATATAGTATATATCACATTAAATCACATAGATAACACAATAAAAACTTTATAAATGATGAATGGATGAAATAAGATGTATTTCTAGAAGTTAAGGAATTAATACCTATGGAATAGTTTCTTGACCTATGAAATAGTAATGTAACCATTAGGAATACTAATTTGGACAATTTAAAAGTAACCTCATCTATGAAAGTATAAATAAAATTGATACATGTTATAAAAAGATAATATGATATAATTATATCATAGTATAAGTAAATAAATATTTTAAAAATATTAATTAAGTATTGATATTTTTATAAAAAATAAATGTTTATCTTAATATTATAATTAATAAAATTATTTAAAATAAATTTTATTTTTACAAAATAAATTAATAAATTAACATTTTTTTGTCTTATTATTATAAGATAATTTTATGATACCTTAATTAGTTTTTCAAAGTGTTATAAAATCAGTTATAATTTTAAAATCAGTATTGTCCAAGTAAATGATTTTTTGATTAGAAATTAAATTTCTCATATTTATAACAATATTTTCATAAAATTGAATTAATTTTTCAATTATAAGCATAGAAAAACTGTTAGGGTGATTTTTGTTGATTTTTCTAAAATACTAGAATTTTGTGAATAGTAAAATATGATAATTTACAATAAATTCTAAATACATGAATTTTTGAGTCATTGTTGTTGTAAGGATTATGTAAGAACAAAATCATGAACATTAAATAATTATTTTAACATATTTAGTGATAATTTTGAAACTATTAATAGTCTTGAGCAAAAATAATAAACAAAAAATAAAATAATGATAAAACACCCCTCTCCTCCCCTATAAATACCAACTCTTCTCCTCACACCTTCCTAGCCTTGAATCTTGTCCAATATCTACCAAATACTCTTCCCAATCCACTATTCCACATCCAATGTCCATTTGTATCATCAAAATACCAAACCCTTTTCCCTAAGGAGGTTCTTAAGAAGGAGAAATTCAAGAGGTAAAATCCACTTTATTTTTCTTTTAGTTTCTTTTCAAATTCATTTATTTTCTTATCCTCTCCTTACCAAAAATTATCCAAGTTTCATGATAATTTCATTATATTTAATATACTATAATTTTATTATGTTAATTTAATAGTTCATCTTCAAATCTCTTCCCTTTTCCTTTTTTTCTAAAAATAAAAAAAAAATTGCTCATGGTGTGTTGATTTCCGACATCGGGGATGATGCATTTTCATTTTTCACTGCCTCCTTCAAGGCTGGTCATAAAACCATTATTATGGTTAAGTAATAGTTTTTAGAAATATTATATATTTTATAATATTTTGGAACTTATATATAAATATATACATGATGATATAAGCTCATAATGGTCGTAAAAACCACCAAATGAATTAAATCATTTTCATTAACATTCTATCTAATAAATCATACTAATAACATATAATAAAATGATATATAATAACAATTAAGATTCTTTATGTCCATTAATAATATATAATTTTAATTCTATAGAATCATTTTCATTGCACATGAACTTCCTAACTTATAAACAAGCGAACTGATCGTGAAAACCAAGAAAACAAACACTATCGAAACAATGGAATTGAACTCTATAACTCATCTAATGACCATAAATAAATTTTATAAATTTATAATGAATAAAAAACTTGAATAAAATTTTGTGTATTTATTAACTATTGAATTTAATTTTATTATATAGGATATTAAAGGGAATAAATCACTTAGACATAAGGTGAGGGGAATTCTCGAACCCAGCTCTCTTTCTTTGGGTTTTCTCTCTTTCACGCCATTTTTACTATGGATGTTCGTTTAATGTTCAGTAAATATCATTTCGTTTTTCCTTCACTTTTAATTTTTGGTATATACATGTTTCCAATCAGGTTTTCTGGAAAATGAAAATATTTTTCCCAAATAACTCTTCCTTCTTAAAACACATATTTTACTTCTCTTGAGATTGTGTCTTCTTCCCTCAAGATTGATACCAAGAATTTTATTACCTATTTGTTTTAGGAACTCAAAATTGTATTCATAAATATATGATTTATTAAATTATTATGAAATCCATTTCCATTCCATGGGTAATTTTATGTCTAAGAATTATATACATTCTATATGGCATGCATGATTATGTAAATGTTATGTTGTCAAGGGTGTACCCATAATTATATTTCCCTCTAATGCATTGGGAAATGTGATGTATCTCATGAAATAATTTGAAACATGCCTGAAAGTGATGCAATATTTGTTGATAATGATGATATTATGATTATGCACATATGTTATATGTAAACATAATGCTATATTTTTGTCACAACTATGTGTGGTAATTGACCACTATGACATGATCTTTTATTTTTATGAATTTCTACTTTTCATGCCTTTATCTAAATCTTACGCTTATTATTATGTTGATGATTATATGCTTATGTGATTCTAATGATGAATATTATTCTCACCTCATGTTATATTTATTCATGTTCTTATCTATCATCTTACTAGTATTTTAGCTCACCTATTTCTTTGATGTATATCCTCGTGTGACTATTTATACTAAGGAGAACAAGAGGGAAAATAAGAATATAGGGAAGAAAGAATTAAATTAATGTTTATGTTTTATTATATAAATGTTGTGCATGTTTCTAATTTTCACAAGACACTAATCCTCCAGATCCTCGTATTATAACACTATTATATTTTTAATATT
The DNA here is from genome assembly GCA_963277665.1 of Viscum album. NCBI lineage: Eukaryota > Viridiplantae > Streptophyta > Magnoliopsida > Santalales > Viscaceae > Viscum > Viscum album. The sequence continues at coordinate 425,086,776 of OY728164.1, forward strand.
TAAAATTATGTAATAGTAATGTAATAAAAATCAGGGTCACACTAGTTGGTATTAGAGTGAAATTTAGTTAATTTTTCTATTAGGATTAGAAAAAATTAGTAAAATACTAAGTATATGTCAGCACCCAATATCCTCTATTTTAGAAAATTTCTAAAAAGAGGGATCCAACAAGATATTCTTTTATAGTTAATTTCACAAAGGAATAAATAATTTATTCATGAATTTTTACTTCTGTTTTGTTCAAACCATTTCTATTTTATAAAATGGTGGGAACAAGGAGAGACCAGACCAACAACTCGTGTGAGAGGAAATGCAGTGATTTCTCAAATGACTTCCCCAATGCCTTGGGAGGTGATGTTAAAATTTTCATGTTGATTCTTACCCAGCTATCTTAGGCCATGTACAATAACTTGATTAATGTAGAATGTCTACCTACACCTAAGAGGGAGCAACTAGATATCATGTCTTTTATATGACAACAACCATGGATGTTTAGTGGATCTTTTGATCCACTCATCGCTGAATAGTGGGTAAACTCAATGGAGAATATCTTTTTGGGATTCTCTATTATGTGATGTAGATTGTGTCTTTGTCCATTTATAATTTATATGGAGTGTCTGATAAATGGTGGGCATTAATTAAGAACACCAATTCAAAGGATGAAATTGAAGAGATGGAGTGTGAAGACTTTAAGAAAATATTTCTTAGTAAGTATTTCTCTCAAACTATTCAAAAAAATATAGAGAGAGAATTCTTAGAGCTGAAGAAAAAGGAAGGATAAACTATCACAACTTATAAAGAAAATTTCACAAGTCTTGCAAGGTACAACTGGTTTTTTATCAATAATTATATCAAAATAGATAGATTCTTTAGTGGTATAAAACCACACCTTTGAAAGGCTCTAGAAATTAATGACTTTGGAAGTTATGAAGAAGTTACTATATGAGATCTCAACATGGATATAGAGTTTAGATAATGGTCCCTTGGCTATAGTGATAAGAAATTAAAGATGGATTTTCAAGTTGGAGGATCTAATGAAAATGTGTAAATAAAGCCCAACCACCTACATGCCCAAAATTTGGGAAGAAGAATCATTTGAACTAGCTCAAAGGGAAAACGAAATCATATAAGTGTAGGAGAGAAGGACACCGAGATCATTAATGTAATAGATACATAATAAAGGATTCCAATATGATGGAGCAAAGGAGAGCACCACCCATGGTTCTATGCTACAACTATAGGGTGCAAGGTCATTGTGCATGATAGTTCACTAAACCTCAAGTCCTTGAGGGTAATTAGCGTCATTAGACACCATCTTCAAAGGAGAAGTGGAAATATTATTCCATCAATACTGTTAAGGTGGACCCCAAAAATAATGTGGGGACTGGAGCATTGGTTATTCATTCAATAATAGTGAACATACTATTTGATTCCAGTTCTATACATTCTTTAATATCTTTCATCTTTAGTAGAACTATTCAAACACCACCTTAAAATATGGAGGTTGAGTTATATATGAGAATATTGAATGGGTAAATTACTGCATCCAAAGTGTATAACTCCACCCCATTATATTTTTGTCGATAGAACCTCCCATAAAATCTGGTCTTACTTCCTTTGGTGGAGTTTGATTCTAAATTAGTCATGGATTAACTCTATTTATATAAAGACAACATCAATTTCAGGAAAGATATACCTCTATTCAAATCCCAAGGATTCCTCCAATTATATATAAGTATAAATAGGATGATGAATCTCTTCTAGAATCATCCTCTTTAGTGAGGATATTATTTCCATATGAAAAAAATACCTAGCTTAAAATACCGATACCAAAGATAAAATCATGATAGAAGACGTTCCCATTATGAGGGACTACACTAATGTGTTCCATGATGTATTTCCTAGCTTTACTCTTGACCGAGAGTTTGATTTCTCAATTTAACTTATTCATGGATCTATACATATATAATATACACCTTATAGAATGGAAACCATTGAGTTGGAGGAAGTTAACAAGAAGTTACAAGATAATATGGAAAAGGTTTTTATACACTTGAGTGACTCACTATAGGGTGCACCAGTCTACTTTGTTAAGAAGATGGATGGATCAGTGCACCTATAAATTGATTATCATGCACTAAACATAATCAATATAAAGAACAAGTTTCCCCTTCCATGTAGTGATGACAATTTTGATCAATTATGTGGAGCCATGTATTTTTGTAAGGTGGACCATAAGTCGTGATATTACAAATTAAAGGTGAGGAAGGAAGAGATTCCCAAGACTGCCTTTTGAATAAGGTATTGAAACTATGATTTCATAGTGATTCCCTTTCAACTCACTAATTCACTATAAATATTCATGGACTTAATGAATAGAGTCTCTAGATATTACCTTGAAAAAGTTTTGTTTTCCTTTTTTGATGATATTCTCATATACTTTAAGCGCAAGAAGGAACATGGGGAATATTTGACTATTGTGCTATAGACTTTGTGAATGGAGAATCATTATGCAAATAAAGAGTTCCAAATGAAGTAAGTATCATTCTTATGGAATGTTATCATCATAAAAAAGAAAACTTGTGGACCCTTCTATGACAAAGGCAATTTACGATTGTCCTAGGACAATATCTATAATGGAGATCCATAGTTTCCTTTATCTAGATGGGTGTTACTAGAGTTTTCTGAATAATTTATCATGATTTTAAACACCAATAGAAAATAAAAATAAAAAGGTAATAAATTTTTTATAGACCATTTAATGTGAATATTTCTTCAAAGGGTTAAAAAAATAAGTTTATCACCACACCAGTACTCACATTTTTGAAAAGTGGGGAACTATATGTGGTAAAAAGAGATGCTTTAAAAAAGGTTTTAGGTTGCATATTGATACAAATTGATAAATTGATAGCCTTCACCTCAAGGTAGTTAAAATTTCCTGAGTCAATCTATCTTATGCATGATCTGGAGTTTGTGTTTGTGATCTTCACATTGAAATATGGTGGCATTATCTCCACAGGGAGAATTGTGAGATATATATTGATCAGAAGAGCCTCAAATATATATTCACATAGAAGGAGTGAAATTTTCACCTTTGAATATAGTTATATATCATCAAGGATTATGACTTCTCAATCCAATACCATCTTTGTAAATCAAATAAGGTGGCGGATGCTTTATGTAGAAATGATCTTATATCATAACCAATGATGAGAATTGAGAAGGATCCAATCTTCTTAAATTTAAAATGGATGGACCTAGGAATCATTAAGAAAGTAACATCATCAATCCTTTCTCAAATAATTTATCAACCATCCCTCGTGGAGAAAATAAAGGATTCTCAAAAAAATGATGTGGAAATCCAAAAAAAAGGTGGAAGATATCAGAAATGGAAAATCCACAGAGAACAAAATAGATGAGGAGGGAGTCATTAGATTTGGGTCATGACTATGTATACCATCCAATCTGGAGAAAATAAATATATTTTCAATGATTCACATAGCTCAACCTTCTTTATGCCTCCAGGGATCACAAATTTGTATCGTGATCTCTCATAGATCTATTGGTGGGATAATATGAATAATGTGGTCATTGAGTATACATCAAAGTTCCTGGTATGTCATAAAGTGAAGGCTAAAAAGAAAAAATCATAAGGTATAATGAAACCATTACCCATGCCAATATTTAAATAGGAAAACATCACTATATAATTTTTCGCTGGACATCCGAAGACATTAAGAATAAACAATTTTGTATGGGTTTTTATGGATATTCTTACAAAGATAGCTCACTTTAGCATAAATCAATAGAAATTCACACTTGATCAACTTGAATGGATAAAAATTAGAGATTTGGTAAGGATGCATGGAGTAACACTCTAAATTATATCCAATAGAGATCCAAGACTCACCTCTATGTTCTAAAAAAGTATCTAACATGATCTAAACTCTGAGTTGAGATTCTGCAACTCCGATCATCCTCAAATGGATGACCAATCTGAGCAGATTATTCAGACACTGAAAGACAAGTTGTGATCATATTTTATTTACTTAAAATAAGGATTGGAATAACATCTACCTTTATCTGAGTTATCTTACAATAATATTTTCCACTCAAGCATCCAAATGGATCCATATGATTCCCCTCATGGTAAAATATGCAGAACATCATCATGTTGGAATGAAGTTTGTGAACATAAGTTGCTAGGACTTGAAATGGTCAATGAAATGGTAGAGAATGTAAAAACCATTCATTAACACATCAAGGTTTCCCAAAGTCTATAGAAGACCTATGCATAAAATCATCTACTGGACCTAGAGTTTGAGGATGGAGACATGTTATTCCTCCAAATATCTCCATGGAAGAGGATCATGATTTTTGGGATGAAAGGAATGTTGAGTCCTAGGTACATCATCCCCTTCGATGTTATTGATTGATTCAGAGCTATGGTTGATTGAATAACACATCCACCTACCATGTATCATCTACACGATATATTCTATGTATCCCTTTTTTAGTACATACTAGATCCCTCATATGTAATGAATAGAGAGGTGGTACTATTGGAAAATGATCTCACTTATAAGGATAATCCAATAAAGATCTTGGACAGTAGAGATAAATTTATATGCAACAAGAATACTCACCTGGTCAAAGTAATATAGTGAAATCATAAGTATGAATATGAAACATGGAAACTAGAGGAAGTGATGAAGTAGAAATACCCCCACCTATTTAAGTTAAAAAATTAAGGGAAAAAATTCATAAGGGGAGAAGAATGTAAAAACCCAAAATTTTATCAATGGAAACTCCCTTATTATAATTATTTCATATATTATAAATCACATAAAATCACATAGAGAACACAATAAAAAATTTATAAATGAGAACAAATGAAATAATAGGTATTTCTTTAAGATAAGTAACTTATACCTATGGAATAGTAACTTGATCTTTGGAAAAGTAATATGACCATTAGGAATAGTAATGTTGCCAATAGAATAGTAACCTCATCTAAAAAATTATAAATAAAATTTATCCATATTATAAATGATAATATAATATAATTATATCATAGTATAAGTGAATAAATATTTTAAAAACTATTAATTAAGTGTTGGTATTTTTATAGAACATAAATTTTTATCAATAATTTTATAATTAAAAAAATTATTTAAAATAAATTTAACTTTTATAAAATATATTCATAAATTAATATTTTTTTGTCTTATTACAATAAGATAATTTAATGGGGCCTTAATTAATTTTTAAATGTTTTATAAAATTAGTTATAATTTTAAAATCGGTATTTTCCATGTAAATGATGATTTTAATTTAAAATTAAATTTATCATTATTAAAAAAACATATTTTTATAAAATGAAGTTCATTTTTTAATTATGAACATTGAAAAATGGTTAGGGTAATTTTTTATGATTTTTTTAAAATACATAATTTTCTTGTGAATAGTAAAAATGATAATTTATGATAAAAGCTTAATCTAATAAATTTTGAGTCATTGTTGATGTAAGGATTATTTAAGCACAAAATATCAAACTATCTTTAATTATTTAAATATATTTAGTGACAGGGTTAAAACTACTAATAGTCTTGATCCAAAATAATAAACTAATGAATAAAATGATGAGAAAACACCCCTCTCATCCGCTATAAATACTACCCCTCAACACCTCTTCTCCTCACACCTTCCAAGCCTTTAATCTTGTCTAATTTCTCCCAAATACACTTCCAAATCCCCTACCCCATTTTTCGGAGCCCTTGGTATCATCAAAATACCAAACCCTTTTCCCTAAGGAGGTTCTCGAGGAGGAGAAAATCTTGAGGCAAAATCCTCTTTCTTTTTCATTTAATTTCTTTTCAAATACATTCCTTTTCTTATCATATCCTCACCTCCACTTATAAAAGTGACATGATAAAACAATTATATTTTATATACTATAATTTTATTATGTTAATGGAATAATTCATTATCAAATATCTTCCCCTTTCCTTTTATTCTAAAAATGAAAATATCGTCTGTGGTGTATCAAATAACTGCCATCATAGAAGATGAAATTTAATTTTCCATTATCTCCTTCAAGGATGGTCATAAAAACACTATTATGGTTAAATAATATTTTTTTATACATATTATAAGTTATATAATTCTTTGGAATATATATATTTATATTTATATTTATTTATAAACATAATGATATATGCTCATAATGGTCGTAAAAACCGTTAGATAAATTAAATCAATTTCATTAACATTCTATATAATAAAACATCCTCATAACATATAACCAAATGTTATATAAGACCAAAAAAACTTATATATTTTCATTAATAATATATAATTTTAATTCTGTAGAATCATTATCATTATACATGAACTTCCATACTTATAAACAAGCGAACCGACCATGAAAACCAAGATAACGAACACTATCGAAATGATGGAATTGAACTCTATAACTCATCATAAAGACCATAAACGAAATTAATAAAATTATAACGAAAAAAAAGTAGAAAATATTCTTTTATTTTTAATTTATGAATTTAATTTTATTATACGGGATATTTAAGTGAATAAATCACTCAGACATATGGTTAGTGGAATTCTCAAACCCAAATCTTTTTCTTTGGGTTTTCCCTATTTCACACCATTTCAGTATGGATTATCCTTTATTTTTCCTTCAAATCATTTATTTTTCCTTCCCTTTTCTTTTATCGGATATACATAGTTCTAATCTAGTTTTATGACAAATGAAAATATTCTTCCAAAATAACTCTTCTTTCTTAAAACACGTCTTTTACATATCTTGAGATTGTTTCTTCTTCTATCAAGATTGATACTAATCATTTTATTCCCTCATTATTTTTATAACTCCAAATTTTATTCCTGAATGTATGATTTATAAAATTCTCATGAATCGCATTTCTTTTCCATGGGTTATTTTTTGTCTGATATTGATATACATTCTATGTGTTATTCAAGATTATGTAAATGTTATGATGTGACGGGTGTGCCCGAATGTATATAGCGCTCCAATGCATTGGGTAATGTAATGTATCTCATGAGATATTGTAAAATATTTTTGAACATGATGACATGTTTTTTTATTATGATAATGTTATAATTATACACATATGTTATGTGTGAGCATGATGCTATATTTTTTCACAACTGTGTGTGGTAGTTGACCACTAAGACATGATGTTTTATATTTATAAATCGACACATTCCATTCCTTTATCTAAATTTTCATCTCATTATTATGATGAGGATCATATACATATTTTATGATAATAATAATTATTCTCACCCCATGTTATATTGATTCATTTTCTTATCTATCCTCTTATTGGGATTTTAGCTCACCCCTTTCTTTAATATATATCCTCAGGTGAAAACTTATACTAAGGAGAACAGGAGATCCCATAAGAAGCTAGAGAAGAAAGAATTAAATTAATGTTTATATTTTATTATGTAAAAGTTGTGTATGGTCCTAATTTTTATGAGACACTAAACCTTTAGATCCTTTTTTAACACTATTATATTTTTAATCATTAAAATGGTGTAAAATTAATGTAACAAAATGCAGGGTCTCCATAACAAGGTTTCTATAACAGATCTAAATGATGTATAGGTATTTAATTTAAGTAATTTAATAAGTTATGAGAAATTATTGGAAGTTTCTAGTGTGAGACATTGTGTAAATACTTTATAAATGATTTACCTGTGAGAAAAAATCATATAGAACACTTTCATGAAACTTAAGATGGTCCATATGTCAAAAAGCAAGATTTTATCCAAACCGGAATGAGAGGAATCGAAGAAATCGTCAAACACCCTGAAAATAAATAAAAAGAGCTCACATTGATTTAGTATTCCATATATATGGATAAATGAAGAAAAAGAGATTCACCAATAAGGATGAGAGGTAGAGGAGGTGTTCATGGGGAGGATGTTGGGTGAAATGGAGGGGAAAATGGGGTCTACCCCATTTTAGGGTGGAGGGGAAAGTTAGTCATTTTTTCCTTAAATGTAGTTTCACGGTTAGGCCACATGGTTTGGATAATTGTGCACCAACTGTACATCTCCCACTTCCCAAGAGATCACCCCTGCATGGTTTGACCTCATGGTTTGGGATAACCAGCACCAACCATGGAGTACTATAGGTTAAGTGTAACTAACCATATGGCTTGGTGCGTGGCTTGGAAAACCATTCTCAGCATGTACACTCACCTATGAAATTTACTACAAACATTTTTCATGTCTATTTATCCTACCTTACATGGTTAAACAAATAGGGTGAAACCTCTTTATAGGTCCAAATGGTTTCTCTTGGGGGTCTCATGGTTTAAATAAATCGTGTGCCCTATCTATTTCATCTGAAAAGAGGGATTTTAGATCCTGGTGCTTCAAAAACTCTTCCAAACCACTGAGACACCTATTGAACATTAAAATTCATCTAAAAAGAACATTTTTAAGTATTATAACTATCATATATACATTATTTTTCTCATTTAAAGATTCAGGCTATCCACTAAATGAAAATTTCAAATTCTTTTGGGAATCTACACCCATCCAAAATATGATACCTTACACTCCATTACTGATATAAATAACTTTTTCATCTTTTTCAATTCCATTTTATAGTTGATTCTATATTGTTCATAAAAAAATTATGTGCAATTGGTATCTAATAAAAAATAGTCAAAACTAGTGGAATTAACCCCTATAACATTCAATTTTAGATGGTTAGAATTATTTTCCTTGTGAACAATTCCCAAATATAGATAACAATCTAGAATTATTGTATAGTTAAATACTTTGGTGGGTCTCAATATGATTATCAAGAATTCATAAACTATAAAAAATACATATCTACAGGTTATTATCATGTATTACATCTTTTCATCAAGGACATTTGATGAAAATACTCCCACAAAAATTGTTAACACCAACCATAAATTCTATTTAGTGATATAATATCCAAATTTTTGTATGCAACAAGTCTTATTTTGTGTTTCTTTCAAAACTTAGTTATTTATGCATGGAATCATACCATTCATAAAAATTTTGATTTTTTTGATAGTTTAGTAAGAAACTCTTTTCCTGGATCCATCATATTGAATAAACTCAACTACATTCTTATGGTATCATAACTCTTTGGGTTTCCTAGGTTTTTTTAAACCAAATTAAACATAAAAAATATACTAAAGATATAACTAATGGGTACCTTACATTGAAATAACATACCCAAGGATGATCCCTTATCACCCATTATATTCTATATTTATACAAGATAATCCAAAGGAGCCCTTCTTTGGCAGAACCTACTAGGTTGGATGATCGAGGTCTTGAAAAGTTTTGATTTAGAAGTAATCTCATACTTGAAATTTAAGGGTTTTAATATAAAATTATTATGAGTTTAATATATATCTAATTCATATAAAATTATTTTAATTTGGTGAAAACTTTATTATCTAATTTTTTACCCCTTTTGTATTCATGATTTTAACGATTTAGTTTTGGGATCCTTATTCCATGAACCAAATTAATTTCTTCACACTACATTATTTTGTATCACATTACTCAATCCTAAAGTTTGTGTTATTTAACAAAAATAGAAGACAAATATATTCATAAAAAACATTATGTATCTCATACATATGGTATATTAATTTTTCATGTAATGTTATAATGTTATATGATATTGAAAATCTCCACATGAGTAAGCTTGGAGCGACAGATAGCCAACCTTGTTGAGAATGTGTTGATAAAAAATTTCAATAATTTATCATGGATTTTGAGGTTAAAAAACAAATACATTTTTGTTACTGATAAATTTTCATTAAATAGATTTTAGGATAATATTTATTAGAATAATTATTTTATTCTTAAACCACTTTAGTTTTATTTCAGCTGAAGTTTTATTTTCTTGTGTATTATAGAAATTTTAAAGAAGTTTGGAATCACTATTCATAGCCCCACATTTGATAAAAATTGGGATTAAGAACACAAATTTTAGAAAGAAACATTAATTATGGTAACATTACGTTAGGCTTAAGATTAGATTTTCGAACCCAATGTTCGGAATCAACCTAATTTTTTCCTGATAAACATTTGGTTTATTAACCTATCATTTGAAGTCAATTTCAAATTTACTGAAAAATGTAGTGAACCCTAAGTTTTGACTCGTAATTCTATGAGGTTTAAATTATGGGTTATTTCCATGATTTCTACAATGGTTTCCTTGAACTATTCTTATCGTTAAGTTGTTAAAAACCCAATTCAAGGGCTCTTATTAAATGGATTAAATCATTCCTATTTATAAGGAATGTTTCAATTTTAGTGGGAATTTAATTTCAAATTTCAAACACACTATATGTTCTTAAAATTTTCACATTTAATTATAATATATTTCCTATTTTTTTTGTCTAAATAACATCACACTCTTTATAAAATACCATGAGTTGGATCTTGTGAAAAATAATGATGTGTCTAGTTTTCTAAACAAATCACTTTGGATACATACATGTTTTGATCTATTTTTTTTAATAATCATGTTCATACTACTCTATCCATTATCAATCCTTTTCTATAGATTGGAAAAACAAATATTCAGAGCTATACTTTTAAGACATACATGTTTATAATCTGTTAAGTGTTCTCTCTACTAATATAAGTGGTTTTTATTTCATTTGATATGTGTTTTTAGGATATCTTATCAACAAGAAAGATTAGAGTTTCTTATGAATGAAATAATTTTCAAAATATTATATTTACCTCATAAGAACTCAACATTTTTTTTGTCGTTGTTGAATCTATGTGCTAAAGTTGTTTCAACAATCTAAATATTATATTTTCTATTGAAGTGTTGACTGATTATAATTATTCATAGTGAATTGTTAGCTAATAACATGTAGTTATGGTTTTCAAGGTTCTCTACAAAAGAAACTAATTTTTTTAAGGTGTAAACTACCAACACTCAACTGTATAGGTCTTCAGATAAGAGTAATTATTTAGTGAAAATCATCAAGATCACCAAAATAGTGTTATTGGAGTTTATTAGGGGATATTTTTGTCCCAAAACACTATAAAAATTAATGATTTCTCTTCTTTATATTTCCACTTCATAATCTATTTAAAAAAAAGAGCACTTGAAAAATAACAGAAATGGGTTAAGTCTAAATTTTTGAAGATTTTCAATATGTCACAATTCACCCCCTCTGGTATCTTCCTATTATTATGAACTAACAATTTGTATTAATGGATTTATCTTAGAATAATTATATTAATCTCTATAAATATTGATTCATAGATTTATATGAAGAGATATGTTAATGGTTGAACTCATATAAGGCATTTCAATGATCATATTTCAATGGAGAAAATTATTTCTATTGGAAAGAAAGAATGATTATATATTTAAATAATCCTGGTTTTAAATTTTATATGAATATTTCCAAACCATATGATATTTCTATAGGACCAGAGAAGTGGAATGTTTTTAAAAAAGATGAGTATGATGTGTTCTGAAAAGCAAAGAATGAAATTAGCTTTGGACTTTGTCTCGAAGAATTTAATTGTTTATCTTGATGTTCTTTTTATTGTATATATGGTAGAAAAAACTCCTATAAAGTAAATAATAATTTCACCTAGATATGGTACAACATAGAATAATTAAAATTTAACACCTTTAGGGTGTATGATGGTGAAATCATCACTCAAATTAATGGAATATTGAATAAAATAATCAATAGTGTTTCTACCTTGGGATATCCAATTTCTAAACTAGATCATGCCTTAAAATTTCATAGAGTTTTACCCTCAAAATTGATTGGAATATGAGCTTCAATTAGACAATTAACTCTTGTAAAAATATATCAAGGAAGAAATTTATTGGAAATTTGATGATGTATAAAGCTGAAATACAAGTTTAAGTAGAAGATAATATAATGATAAAAAGGTAGAATACTTCCCTCAAAGTTACTAAAAAACATGAAATGAAATATAAGTATTATTTTATATCTTTAAATACTTAATAATTTCCATATTGTAGAATAGAACTAGTTTAACTAGCCTCGAGATTCAGTCAGGTTTATAATAAGAAGAGAGTAATTAAAAATTCATTCAATGATTTCAATAAAAACAATCATGAGATCAACAAATTTAGATTTTATGAATGAAAATAGATAGTTCATATCATACTTGATTTCCCATAGGTGAACCAAGAGGAGAGAAAAAAATAAAATAAATAAAGAAAGTAACAAATGAAATTTGATTATGAGCACAAGGGAAATAAAGCTATGAATACAACATAGATTATTTCTAAAGACTCCATTAGCAGATATAAATCCTATTTAGAGTAGGATCCATCAAATCTAAAATCTAACCTGTGCTTTATGACTAAATAAGAAGTGGTTCAATACTATTGTTCTTATGATTCTGATTCTGAAAGTTACTCAAATAATAAATCATTTACTTATTATTCCATTCTTAATGAAAAATATGAATCCCTTTTAAAAAAGAATAAATCATTAATGAGTATTCATAATTTGGTTTTAAATGAAAAGTTTCTATGTTAAAATAAAACATGGAATAGAATGAAAATTTTATAAAATCTTTTTCAAACTACACCATGTGTGAAAATAAAATTAAAGAGTTGTAGGATTGGGTAGAATCCCTTAATATTGATGCTAGTACACATAATAATGGAGAAGAATATTTTAATCATATTATTAAAAAAATGAAAAATAAAGAATATGGAGCAATGGTGAAAAATAGAATCTTTGTAGAAATTATTTTGTTCTAAATTCAGAGAAACACAAAATTTCTATAATTACTTGTATTTATTGTGGAATTAAATACTATTTTTATAATATCTAATACATAATAAATCATTAGATTAGTGGTATAAGGAAGATCTTTATTTTTTAAAGTATTTCTAAAGTTATTTCTATTTATTTTTGGAAAAATTAGGCAAATTTGGTAACCTAGATCATTGCTCACTGATATAGCTGGACCTGAAAACATTTGAGTAACAAAAAGAGATATTTATTAATGCTTATTTATTAAATGTACACATTGGAAAAAAGTGAAATATTGTATATGGATAGTGGGTTCTCAAGTCACATGAGTATAGATTCTTCAAATTTCTACACACTATCAAATGTAAAAAGAGGCATGGTTATAGTTGGTGATAATGCTAAACGAAAAAATCATTGGTGTTAGATAAGTTTGAAATAAAAAGTTTATAATGATAAAAAAAGTTCTTATATGTTCAAGGGTTGAACTAAAATCTAATAAGTATTTATCAACTCTATGATGATGGTTGTTATTTTGGTTTTTGTAACAATGTCTGGTCTATTTTTAAATATTAATTGCTTAATTTTAAAACACCTAGAACTAAAAATGTTTATACATTGGATCTTAATTCCTTTTATATACATAAAGTGTATTTTTAAAATATAAAATAAATAAATCATGGATTTTATATAAGAGGCTTGTACATTGTAATATAATTTTCTTATCTATGTTATCCAAGAATAATTTAGTTTCTGATTTTCCCAGCCTTAAATTTGATGAATAGAGAATGTGTTAAGCATTCTAGATATGAAAAAAATCATAAGTCATATTTTAAATTTATTTACAATGTTTCTTCATATAAACCTTTAGATTTCATCCACATATATTTTTTTCAACCATAAAGAGTTTTACGCATAGCTTCTAGATCTTTTGTTTTTTGTTTTTCATGATGTTTTTTAATATATTTTTTGGTATATATATTAATGTTCAAAAATGAATCTTTTTACATTTTCTTATGTTTTTGAAATTTTATTCAAAATTAAATAGGTTCCCAAATCATTTAATTAAGAAGCAAACATAAGAGATAGTTTGGGAATCAAGAATTTAATTCATTTTCCTCAAAATTGGGTATTAAACATGCCTCCTATGCTCCAAGAACACCTCAAAAAATGGAATTGTAGAAATAAAAAAATTGTAATATTCAGGATATGGAAATAAATATGTTAAATGAATATAGTATTCCTTCTTATTTTTTTGAAAAAGATTTCAATATATATTTTCATATCATGAATAATGTTTTAATAAAACCCTTTCTTAAAAATACACCCTATGAGTTATAGAAGAATAGAAAACCTAATATTATTTAATTAACTGTTTTGGGATCCAAGGTGTCTATCTTGAATACTAAGGAAAATTTTGGTTATTTTTATCCAAATTTTGAGGAAGTAATATTTCTAGGATATTCTGATACTTCTAAAGATTTAAGAGTTTTTAATAAAAAGACAAGGATAGTTGTGGAATTTTGATCATGTGAATTTCGATAAAAGTGATATTTTGATCATAAAAAAATTAAATATATGAAGTTACTAATTATTTTAATAACTTGAGAATTGATTATTAATAATATTTATTTGAAATTAAATTAGAATATGATCAGAATCAATCAAGTTCAAAGGGACATAAAATTGATGAACCAGAAAGTGTCTTACCAAGACATATTAGAAGATTAATAGACCACTCTTTAGATATAATTTTAAAAAACCATGATATATAAGTTAAGGCTATGTGTAATGTAGAAAACCTGTATAAATTCTATTCCTTCCTGTCCTATTTTGAACCTAAATATGTAAAATAATCATTAGATGATGAGAGTTGAATGATGTCCATATAGGATTAAAAAATACAATTTAAGATAAATAATGTTTTAGCACTAGTTAATAGGACCTCAAACCATCCATTAATAAGAACAAAATGGGTCTTTATAAATAATAAAAATTTCCAAGGTATAATTACTAGAAATAATTCTTGGCTAGTTGTTAAAGGATACAACTATGAAGAAGGAATATATTTTGAGGAAAACATTACTTCAGTTCCTACACTAGAATCCATTAATATAATTTTATCCTATGTCCATTAAATGAATTTTATATTATATAATATGGATGTAGAATCAACTTTTATGAATTTTAATTTAGTTTATGAAGTATATTCTAATAAACAGCTAGGTTTTTAAAATACTTTTATACAAAATAGTATTTTTAAAACTACTAAAGCTCCTTATGTCCTTAAATATGCACCAAAATATTAGTATGAAAGAATATGTTCTATTCTTTTAAAAAATGGTTTTACATTTAGATTGGAATATCCTAGACATTTAAGGAAAATTAATTTTCTGATATTTTATTATAAAAATTCTATGTATATGATGATACTTTTGGCTCAACTAATAAAACACTTTGTAATGGTTTTTCAAAATAAATTCCAAAATAATTTGAAATGAGTATGATGGGAGAAATAAGTTTATTTCTTGGATATCAAATTTATTATAAATTTTTTGGAAATTTTTTGAATCAATGTAAATATATAGTTGATTAATTTATAATGATTTGTCTTTATAATTTTAAGACTTATATAACTCCAATGCATTTTAATATAAAACATTCTTTGGATAATGATGTGAAACTAGTTGACAGCAAGTTATATAAAGTTATAGTTGATAGTTTTCAATATATTATTACTAGTAGAAAAAAAAATTAAGATTTCTATTTGTATTTGTGAAAGAATTCAAACAAACCTAAAAAAACTCATCAAACTACTGTTACAATAGTTTTTAGATATTTAAATGATCTATTTTTTTATTTTTACTTTATAAAGAAACTGATTTTAATTAAATCTAAAACTCAAATATGGATTTTGGAGGGTTTAGGTTAGATATAAAAATAACATTATTAACTTTTCATTTTTTAGGAAAATATCTATTTTCATGTTCTAGCAAGAAGAAACATTCAGTTTCATTGTTAATAGCTGAGGTAGAGTATATATATATTAGAAATTATTGTGCACAAGTGTTGTGGTTGAGATAAACTCTTTTGTAATATGAACGAAATTCTAATCAGATTCATATTTTATATGACAACACCAGTGAAGTTAATATTCAAAAATATTATATCAATCACTCAAATAATATGAATATTTAGATAAGAAACCATTTTCTAAGGGATCCTATCTTAAAAGGGGATATATCTTTATAATTTTTTGATACTGAATATCAAATTGGAGAAATTTTTTCTAAACCACTTCCCAATTATTGTTTTGATTTTATTAAGGGGAGTTTATTTTATTTAATTTTAAGTAAATTATTTTGTTAAATTTTAATCCCTCCTAGCTAGTCTATTTTATTTTCTTTATTTTTTTCTTTAAATTATATGATTTAATATTTAAAATATTTATTACCTAATTTTAACTTTTTAAAGGTTTCTTTTCAATTTTAAGAATCTAAAATGATTACATAGAGATTTTGGGTCGAGAAAACAAAATTTCACTAAAAACCATAAAAATAATCCTTCTCCTTCATAAACTCAATCATGTGACCTTTCATCCTCTTGAACTCTTGAACTATTTTCAAACCCTAAAATTCAAATCTTAGACCTTCAAAATCACTAAAATGGTGAAGAATAGAATGATTAATGAATCCAAACTGAGTGGGTTGAAGCTTCAAAAAATATCAAGATTAGAAAGAAGAGTTTTGTTAGGAAAATTCATCGACATTGGATAAATATTCTAGAAAAATAAACTATTGAAAAATCATTAGTATTTCAAGGTCAAGAATTCATTTTTAATGGTAAAAATACAAAATAAATTTCTGAGATCAATGCAATGAAATTTTTCAATCATACCCAATTTAATTTTTTTGATGTGGAAGATATTTTTTCTTTAAAGGTAGACAATAATGAATTTTCAATTTTTATAGTCAAAATCACTATGATTTTTCATTATCCCCATGAAATATTTTATAAATGTTTTCTATGATCAATAGGAGATAATGTTCATAAGTTGGAAGAAATATTGTCCTTTATATTTGGAACTTACCAGGTTAGGAAAATGAAAGTGAAGGATCTTAAAGTTGACCCGAAGGTACTGGTCAATTTTATTCAGAATACAACGATTCAAAGGATACTATGGCCCAAGAACATTCTTTTCCATGATATGTATTTTATGTTCTTATTAATAAGTGACATCATACTAAACATATATAGATATATGAATCACTACTTCCAAAAAGATGCTAGGATGTATTTATATCCATATAGAGGGATTAGTGCTCTATTTTTTGAATAAGAAAAATATTATTCATAACATATAAACTGGTAAAAGATTTTACTATAGAAAAATTTTATCTACTAGAATTATAAGAATCCTGTATTTTTTAGAGAATGGAAAAGGGTAATTTAATTCATGTAATATCTAAAGATGAATATGTTTCTAGTTCTCTTGATCAGGTGGATCATATAAGCAAGAAATCTGACGTATTATGTGCCAAAAATTTGGGAGAATCAAGAATAAACTGAGAATAAAATGTTTTTAGAGATCTAAAAGTTTTTACAATTGATATTCCTATCACATAAAAGAGAAGGTTATGATTGTATGTGAGTATCTAGATAACTACAGGGGTATTTCCTAAATTATCAAGGACTTTAAAGAACACTATGATGATGATAGTGATGAAAATATTATTCTTAGACTAAGGAAAAGAGTAAAACATATTGAAAATGTTATCCCTCATACTATTGAAGAAGTTGATCAACCAGTTCCAATTGTTAATGAAAGTGTTTCAAGACCTGTATAGTAGGCTAAAACTGTTGAGGTTAGAGAGGTATGCCAATTTTTCTTTAAGAAACATTTTAATAAGCTGTTTGTTAACTTCTATAGTAATAATAGATAATTTTCAAGATGAATAAGTAGCTCATGTGGATGAGCAGGTGGATCATATAGAAGATGACATAGCTTGTGAAGAGAATAGAGTTATCATAGAAGCTCAAGATGATTAATAGATGCACGTAAATTTAGCTGAAACAACTAAGATGATTAGAGATCAGACAATTTCTATTATTTAAGAGTCTTTAAAAAGTTATTTTGGTGAGGTTGGTGAGAAAACAAAAGTCCTTGGAGATGATCTATCTCTATTTGATAAAAGAATAGATGTGCAGTCCCTTCCTATAATTGAGGTAGGTGAACCCTCAAGAAGACTGAGAAATGAATTTATTGATTCTCTTGATACCCATATCAAGGATATGATTTATAAATTCAATCAGATGAGGGAAGATAATGATCAATGTCAAGGGGATTTTCATCTCATGCATTTTATCAATCATTGGTGATAGGATTCAAAGCATATAGTGTCACAGTATTCTATTTTAATCCTTATTGGACAATAAAAATAATCTTATTTCAAGATCAAATTATGTAGAACATTGTATTATAAGTTTTGTGTATTATCTTGATGAGATGTTTGACATGTATGTCGAGTTAGTTGACTCAGATAAATAATTTATGAAATTAAACTTGTTTGAATACCTGAAGATTGTTTAGGAGTCAAAATTGTTAATGACACTGTGGGAAGGTTCATTGAATTGAAATTTTTGAGCTGTTAAAGGGAGAGATCAGGGTTTTTCATCATACTTTATGTGATTTTATAACCTCATAATATTTTTCAGGTAAACTAGAGCTTAACCCTTCTTCTAAACCTACTCTTTAAACTACAAAAAAATTTTAATCCAAAACTTTATTTAGTAAAAAGTGACTTCTGCAAATAAATACTTTTGTTTAATTTTTTATCTGATTATTAAATTTTTCCGTTGCTGACTATCTTAATTTTTATGTATAATCCTATTCAATTTTCATAATGCACATAACTTTGGATAAAATTAACAATAACTAATATTTTTTTTCAATATTCATAATGTTAAATTACATTATTATAATTTTATTTTGATATCACAAAAGGGGGAGAAGTTTGGATAAACACAATATTTCTTTTTTTATATTATTCTATATTATTTCATTTTAAAATCCTTATAATCTATTAATTTGTTTACTTTTTAAGGGGGGAAATGAATTTGAATAAATATAAAATCTATGATAAATATGGATAGATACAAATACTATATTTATTAAATCTCTATTTATTTGATAAAATTTAAAAAAATATTGTGTTTTTACTTCTATATTTTCGATGGGTATTGTGATTATCAAAAAGAAGGCGATTTTTGTTCATGTATTTATCCAAAAAATTCAGTGTTTTATCATGAATTTTAATGCTCACAAACACACACATTTTTATTACTAATGAATTTTCTTTAAGTCAATTTTAGGATAATATTGTTTGGAATAATTATTTTGTTTTGGATGCATAGTTTTATTTCATATGAAGTTTTTATTTTCTCATGTATTCTAGACGTTTTAAAAAAGTACAGAATCCCTATTCACAACACCAAATTAGATAGTATTATGGTTCAAGGATCCAAAATTTGGAAAGAAATTTTACTTTTTAAAAACATGTGTTTGGTGTTATATTAGGTTTGGGAACCCAATATTTGTAATCAACCCAGTGTTTTCTTTATTACTATTTTCTTATCAACCCAACATTTAAGGTCAACAGCATGTTTTATATTGTACACAATGAAACCCAACTTTTGACTCAGTCATCTATGAGATTTAAATTATGGATTATTTCTACATTTTATGTAACAATTTCATTAGAGTATTCCTATACTTAAAATCCATTTAATTACTAATTAAAAAGTTCTTATTCAATAGATTAAATCTTTCAATTTTCTAAGAGATGTTAATATTTTAGTGGGAATTAAAATTAATATTTAAAATAAGTTGTATGCTTTTAGAATGATCTCATTTTATTAGGTTATATTTATGGATATGTTTGACCTAAATAAAATCAAGATTCTTGTTAAATACCATGAATTGGATCTTCTAGAAAAACAATGTCTCTAGTTCTCTAAAGAGAGACACTTTAGAGACATAAATATTTTGAAATGTTATTGTTTTATAATCATGATTTTATGGATATATCCATTTTCAATCATTTTCTACAGTTCAATGAAATAATTATCATAGATAAACTTTAGATACATACATGTTTATCATTTGTTGAGTGTTTTCTCTACTGCTCTAAAAGATTTTTTCTGATGTTTTTTTGTTTTTCCAAATTATATTATGAATAATAAATATCATGGTTTATTCTAATGTAAATAATTTTGAAAATCCTATATTTAACTCGGAATAACTCTACATTTATTAGTTTATACGGCAACTATGTGCTGAATATTTTTCAAAAATCTGCATGTTATCTTTTATGTTGAAGTTTCAACTACTTCTACTCAGTTGTGGTGGAGTGTTGGATTCTCATACTAAGATGTTCTTTTCATGGTTCCATATAAAAATACTGATTTTTGTAATGTTTCAACTAACTACACTTAATTGTAGAGGTCTTTTTATAAGATGACTTGTTGAGTGAAAATCATCAATCTCTCTGAGAGAGTATTGGTGGAGTTGACTATGTGATCTTTATGCTCTAAACCACTATAAAAATTTTCAATCACTCTATTTATATTTTCTGGAATAATATGTTTAAAGAAAATAATGTTTCATAAATAAAGAATATGGGTTAGCTTTGATTTTATCAAAATTTATAAAATGACACAATTCCACCCCCATCGTTTATCATATTATTTTGAACTAAAAAACACATCACCTTTCTAGGAAAAGGTATATTCCTCCAAGTTAGTGTATAGTCTGACCCCAAGTCCCACTCTCTAGGGAGACTTTACTCAAGATATATTTCAATTCAAGATTCCTCAAACACCTAGTATGAAAAGACTATATTCAACAACTATTTTGAATCTTATAACTCTAAAATAAAATCTTGTTTAAGGTAAATGAAAAAATAAATCTAATAGAGCTATACGAAAATTGTAATAAAAGTATCTAACTTTTAAAATATATTTATTATATAAATTTAATCATACACATTATCCACATTCTATAAACATGAATAAAATAAAACAATAAATAAATAAATACACTTTATTTACTCTACTAATAATGAGAAACTAATATAAAGTTTTTGTTTTTATTTTTTGAACATAAAATCCTTGATTTTATAATTTATAATAATAATAACTTATAAAAAAATTAAAATATATAATTAAAAATATCAAAAAAAAATTAATATTTTTACACATGTTTTCTTTTACAGATGACCATCTGTTGTAAAATATTACAAATATAAGAGAGAGGCTATTATACATTCTTATTATATTTTATGATATGATTCTCAATTGTAAAATATTATACATATAATTTCATATGATATGTTTTATATTATAAGAACATTAATATTTAATGATATAGAAAGGTATCTTATATACGATACTAACTTCTATTTTTCACACACTGAATTGAGTCATATTATATGATATCACATATCATATGATATGGTCCACAAAAAATCAATGTGTTATCATACCTTATTATATCTTTTATACTTACACTTTTCATAAACAAAACCAAATAAATTATTCGTATTATATATTATGATATCGGCATATATGCATTATGATTTTAAAACTTCAAAAAACCAATAGATTCAGATGATGAATCGCTGAAGAAAATGGATTTTATGTGACTGTTGGGTTTTGGGGGATCATATTATGATCATTATTAGTGTAAAATAACCCATATAATGAATAATATATCTTCATGAATCAATTTTTATGGTATTTATAAATAATGGAATACCTTTATAGAAGTTTCAGTATCCTCCAACTTATTGGAGTTTCTTGATAATGATCACAAGTGTTGTAGAGAATCATATTCCTATCATAAATGGGATTACAACAAAATTTTGATCCATGAATATATCATGAAGATTATTATACATTAATAGGGGTTTTATCACCTTCACTATATACAAATAATGATGATATAGGAAGAAGAGAGTTTGAAAGATATTTTTATGAAATTGATTATCACCAAACCACCATTGAGGGAGCTCATTCCCCTATGTATCCATCCTCTATGCTCTTTGTTGAATAAGGAATGTTTTTTCCATATGAAATGTATATAGTGTCATAAAATGGAACTCATTAATCTCTTGTAAAGAGAATGTATGTCATGTTGACGCCCTCACACCACCCGTGACAAGTTTCATGAGTCGTTTGGTCCCTGTCCCTATTTGTTTCAAATCAAAGGAATCATAAACACAAATATCAAATGTTGTAAAACCTATTTCATATCATTAAAATCTATAAAAAATATCAACTATAGATACAAATTAGTGGTACACACTCTCTTTTTCAGTCATAATTTTCCCTGGTGAACATGGAATTCATGGGCCTTCCCTATTGGTGAATCCATCAAAATCATTCAATATATATTCAATCCAAGTTTAATGCATTCATAATGGATTATAAACTCAAGGAAAACACATGAGAGGTTTTTGGAAGATTGATGAATTTCATCCATGTATTCATAAATCCTACATATGATATGATATAGATAGAAAATGTATCTTATGACTTTCATACGATTCATACATATTGTATGCTCTATTATCCATCTCATGGATCTTTCATCCTATAATATAGGGGTACCATTATATATGATACACCTTATTTAATTGAACATAAAAAAAGAAATCCATTAAAAAATCAAATTTATATTTGATGAAAATGAAAAAACAAACACATATTCCATGATTTGGGTGTTAAAACAAACTTATTAATCTAAAGAACTTCATTCGCAATAGCTACTGTAGCAATATACATAGATTCCTCTATAGAATCACACATATTATGTTTCTTATATAACTTTTATCAAACGTTTCCACCATTTTAAGTATAAAATTAAAAATTATCACCTATAATCATCATTGATGGTTAGAAATACATCATCTATGTAATATCTTATAATAGGATCATTCCCACTTCCAAAGACTAATAATCCTTATTTATCCTATCATATTTACTTAAAGAAATTTTTAAATGTGATATAATTAATTTCACTAGGATCTTATTGGTAACATATATTTATACTCATGGGTTAATAGATATCAAGATAAGAACACAATATGGAATGTATTGTTGATCTTATTATTTAAGAATAAAAAATAGTATTTATAGATATTCTTTATAAGTCAGTAAAATGATATTGATATTTCAAAATTATCACACAATTTAATACTATTAAATACCCCTTTTTAAATTTATCCATTCTAAAAAAATTATTTACTTAACCAATATAATTATTTTGACTCAATTTCAGCAACTTCTTTTATTTATATCTATTTTTATTCATAACTAGTATCTATCCTATTTCTCTCATATCATTCATTGATAATAGTTTTCTCTACCAAGTATTTGTATAAATTAAAGTTGGGATATCATTTCCAATGAGTAAAATGAAATCAATATATAATACCAAAAATATTATATTTCTCCCAATATCGTACTTATATACTGAAGATTCATCTATGTTCCTCATGAAACCAAACTCTTTGATGGTGTCATAGAAATGGATATTTCATCCCTAAGAAGACTTTTTAAAACATAAATAGATAATTGAAGCTTACATACCTTAATAGTACCATCAGAATACTTAAAACCATTATGTTGTAAAATATACTCATCCTTAGATATATTTCCATTAAGGAAAGTGTTTTTAGGTCCATTAGGTCTATTTCATAATCATATATAGTTTTTTTGGAAAGAAAAAATTTTAAAAACATTATCATAGAAATAAGTGGGAATTTTTATTAATATTTAATACCCTAATTTTTTTAAAAACTTTTACTAAAACAAATATTTATAGCTATACAATTTCATTCTGTAAAAGTTTTGGTTGCAAACTATGAAGATGAAATTAGCGATGATCACAATTCGATGATTCTTAAGGAATGAAATGTGTTTTCTTAATTGGAAATTTAAATGTTGATATAACCTTATAAGAACCAAAAAGTCATTATTTATATATTTTTATAATTTTATACCATAAACAATTTCTAATAGTCTTCTTATGATGTAAATTCATATTATTTTTCAAGTAGGTAGTTAAACTAACCCAAACATGAACCTACCATGATTAATGGATGATTATGAGGTGTTTTAGTAGTAATATCATTATAACAGAATCATAATGATATTATTTGGTGCTTATTAGTGTGATATATCTGAATTATAAATAATTTAATGGATAATAATATAAATATAAATCAAATACATAGAAAGAATAATTCATTTTCCTCTTAGTTTTCCCATTTTAAACCATTAAATTGACGATAATCGTTTAAAGATTATATCATTAATAGGTTATAAAATTTTATAATAGAACCATGATGATGTCGTAAAAACTATATTTATCTATTAATAACACCCTCACGAATATCCAAGTAATAAATTGATAAAAAATGAAAATTAATCGTTCCATGGAGGGTGGTAGACCACACATATGCACAGTTGACAGATTCATTTTCCATAGAATGGGAGAAATGGGTAATATGGATTAATGTTTCTGAATCATAAGAATGATATAAATATAAAATTAATTTATTAAATTCCCCATTTCTAACATCATTTTATTTTGGTGAATGAAAAAAACAAATTTTGTCCTAAAGGTGGTAGTCCTCACAATACAAAAATTACATTTCCATTTTTTTAATAAAAAAGTGAAAATGTGATTAATTATTATTATCATTGAATAATTATATTAAGTTTATAACTGTTACATATTTAATTACATAATTTTCGTAAATTTATAATTGGAAAATAAAAATATAAAATAATTAAGTAAAGTAAAAATAATTTCTCATGTTTAGCAATCTGATGTTTCCTTAAAATATCCCTTATAAATGGATGGATTAGGATAATATCATATGGACAAAATATAAATTGAGTGAAAGGGAATTATATGGGAAGTAAAAAATGAATGGTTTTTAAGAGGAAACATAATTTTTGGAGTGCCTTAAAGGGGTGGTGAGAGGCCCCTTTAATAAGTGGTGAGAAGGAAATTTTAGTATATATATCAACTTATAAAGGTGGAAAATTTTTAACACCTCAAGTGCATCCAAAAATTGATAAATAATGTAGTGGGAAAGAGTTAAGGTCGATTAAAACTCCATCAAATAAATTAAAGACATTTTTTTAAATTGTTTCAATCCCTTTAACCCTTAAATTATTACTTTTATCTTTTTATCTTTTACTGTGATAAGTAGTTTTTACTTAAGTAACATTATATTTATTACTTAAAATAATGTAGTACATATTAGATAATTTGGACCCACTGATTATAAATTTAAATTAATTTTATTTTATTCAATTTATAAAAGTGATAAAAATTAATTTTAAAATAATAATGTATAATGTATTAAAAACAATTGTTTGAGGAAATATTGTGTATGTTTTTAAAAATATGTGATTTTTAATTTAAAAAATACTTTTTAAAAAATTTATATTCAGATATATAATATATATTTGTTCTTTTTAAAATGTTTCATGATTTTTGATTTCATAATTATATATTAATAATGTCATATAAGTCATGTTATTTAAAAATATATATTTTTCACTATTTACCAAAAAATCCCACATTTTATAAAATTTTAAAAAATTAAACTTAAGAAAATATTACTAGGATTAATCTATAAATTATGTTTTTTTAATTATAATTTTAATTTTATAAATTTTAATTTTAAATAAAAAATGTGAGATGCATTGAAGAATATTTTTTATAAGAAAATTACCTTTTTAGAATATTAATCATTCTAAATAATATTTCATATTATTTACTAATTAAATTATTATTAACCAATTATTCATATCAAATATATTTTATCATCTTTAATCAATAGTTTCTTGAAATATAAATTCATATAACATAAAAAGGTAATATTTAGAAAAATGAATTTTGAAGTATAAAATGAGAGTATTAGTCATTTTAGCTATACCAATTGAATTTAATTCATATTAAAGAGTAAATTTATTTGATTTATATAAATATTTATTAATTTGGTTAGTCATATTCATTCCAATTAATTCAATATTTAGGTTTTAATGATCATGTATAATATTTATATTTTTATTAAAATATATGTTCATTTTTTTAGTATGGTTTTGTGTGTGAAACAAATTATGAATCACATTGACTTGTTTAAAGAATACAATTTAATAAAATATTTGTTTGTTTCACATCCCATCTCTATGATCTCACCTAACATGGGCACCATAATTGGTATCATATATAATCCAGATTTTCTCTAAAAGAACTAAGGGGAAGAATGGAGAATATCAATCCTTTCACTAATAGAGGAGTCACTATTTAAGATGGATTTAATTTTCATGGATAAAAGACCCAGATGATTCTATATTTTCTCTCTCAAAATCATTAGGTGAGTGATGTTGTAATAGTAGGATTTACTCTACTTGGAAGAGATAACCCATGAAATATTTTAATAAGATAAATCATGATGTTGATGGGAAATCTATAAATTCCATTCTTTCATCTCTATCTCATAAATGATACACAAATATAATGGGGATTATAACTACTAGGGATCTATGAGATAAAATGAAGAATATTCATGAATAAAATGTAAAGAATAATGAATCAAAAAAAATATTTAGAGATAAATGTTTAAACACATCTAGATGGGGCGCAATGTGAGTATAGATGACTACATTACTATGTTTAATTAGATTTCCAGTCCCATTATAGGATTTTGAGAGAATTTGGAAGTATAAAATACTTTAAATAAGTTTGTGTGGAATTTTTATGATATATTTTAACTAAATATTTCATCCCTTGAAGAGATTAGAGATCCATCACTTGATGAGTTTCAAAATATGCTTCTTAACTAGGAAATGAATAAAGCACCAATATTTTAGAATAAAGAAAAGGAGGAGATGGAATTTCAAGACAATAATAAAAAAAACATCCGTGTAATGGAGGGTTAAATCATATTACGATTCAAAAATTACTGATTGAAAGTGTGAGGGGCTTATGTTATCCATGAAATTTATCTCCAAGATCATCAGAAGAGAGAAATAAAAATGAAAAGTCATCCTTCATGTTAACTACGTTAATTATGAAGGCATTAATAATTTTTTATATTGAATTTATAAATAATAAATTTTATGAATATAAGAGTAATTATGATAAAGAATAATATTTTAAATGAAGATATAGAAAATCCAGAAAAAATGACACTAGAAGGAAGAATAAATCATTATAAAAATTCAGGATGTTTTTAATGAGAAATAATGAATGTGATTAATCATAATCATGGATTGAGTTATATTGTAAAGGTATCTCTAAAAGTAATATAACCTTTATTTCTCATGTTAAAATACATAATGACTCTTCGAGAAGTAAAGATGAAGAAGGAGGAGATGGCTATATTGAATACATCCTGAGACGAGAACTTGTTACCTGACATGAATAAAACTCCAAGATCAATAATTGATTAAATATACTATTCATATAGAAAAAAATTAATATTTTAAGTATAGAATCTCATAGAAGATATCAAAATTTATAATGTAAAAATTGATTAATATATCAAGATTCTAGAATACCTTATAGAAAAACAGTCTCTAAAAGAAGAAGAGCTACGTGAGACATAATCTAGCTGTCTTAAAACTTAAAACACATTGAATAAAATGAGATAATATTTTAAAAAATATATTAATATTCAATATGAATCATTCAAAGTAATTTATAACACTATTCATAATAAAAATTTATATATTGATCATGTATTCTCTATTGACATTGAATCTTTTTCATTTAGTTGTGTAGATTCTGATATCCAAACTAAAAGATATCATACTTAAAAAATTCATAAAATATATTCTCCTATTATAAGGATAAAGGGGTAGGTTTATTGAAAGTTAAAACCCCCTGATATAATAAAAAAGGTAGTAGTGTGCCTGTATAGAAAGCATATTTTTAAATACAAACTCACCAGCATCTTGGAAGGCCTTGCTTCAATGTATACTATTGGTATTTTAGGAAATTTTGGAATAAATCCTACATATTATAGTATTATATTTCTCTCTCGTAGAATAAAAATGAATCAAGGGAGATATATCTAGTAGATAAAATATGTTATTTTATGAAAATAATAAACAACATCAGAATACAAAAAATCGTAATTTAGGATTCCACAGGCTAGATTCCATAGGCTACTATAATTGATTAAGATCATAGTAATGGAATGCGATCTATTCAAGAAACTCTTTTTAAAATGTTAAATGAAGAAAAAATGTTTTTTTGAGGAATTTAACCAAAAGGTATTGAAATGATTGTAAACTGATGTCAATGAGTGCTTTTGGGGAATAAATAAAGTAGTTGGGCATGATTCCAAAGAATAAATAACTATCATGAATGCATAATAAGATTATCTAAATAATTATAAGAATGCTTAAAAGATGTCATATTCTCTTCCCTTCTATGATAAAAATGAATTTCCGTATAAGGAAAGAGTTATAAATAGTGGACAACCTTCTTTAAGTAGAAACTCTCAACCTTTATACTTCTTTTAAGAAAGTAAGTAAAATCTATCCTTATTTCCAATTATTTGTTTATATGTTCAAATATGTAGGTTATAGAATATAATACATCAATGGGGAGTATAGATGAGCCTATAATTAGTGTATGATAAGAAAGTATATGGCCATCATAGAATATTCCCATTACTATGATGAAAAGATAAATTCATTCTTTTGGAGGGACATGACTTGAAGAGGATTTTTCCAAATATAAAAACCTATATGAATCTATATTTTATGTATATATCTATAAAATCAATAATTATGGTATTCCAATCATTATTTTCACCCATATTTTGAGCTTGTCAAATCCAGTTATCAAGAGGTGATTTTGGTTGATGAGAAAGTAAGTAGAAAAGAATAGAATTCTTTCTTTCAATTAAGTTTTCTAGAGAATTTTTTGACTTGAATTCCTAATACTTAATTCATTAAAAACTAATTGTACTTTAATTACCCCATTATTTGTTTTTATTTTTCATTTTAATAGATTTATTAAAAGGTGGGATATATGATTTCAAAATTTGTTATTTTTTTGAATTGGTAAAATTAATTGGTTTCTAAATATTTATTAGGAATTTAAAAAATAATAATAATAGTTTTATTATTATTATTATTTGTGATAAATAAAAAATGAAAATATGTATATATAATTAATAATTATTTTTCAGTGTAAATATTGGTTGGGTGAATATTTATTGGTGGTCAAATTAATAATGGTGATAGTATTACTTGTTCTAAATAAATGAAATTGTGCATTATTAATAAAAAATTATTTATTATTATCGGTATTTAATAAAATTTATTATTGAAATTATTATGATTGTAATTATGGGGGGTTTATAATAATAATAGTTATTATTATTATTATTATTATTAAAATGGGAAAATAATATTTGTGTGTGATAAATTAAAATGTGTATATATATACATATATATATACATATGTATGTATGTATGTATGAATAGATATATAAGTTGGAAATACTTGGGTTACTTTTAATATATATATATGTGTGTGTGTGTGTGTGTGTGTGTGTGTGTGTGTGTGTGTGTGTGTGTGTGTGTGTGTGGGTTAAATATATACGTGTGTATATATGTTTGAGTGCATATATATATGTGCACGTGTGTGTGAGGATGTATATTTTTATATGTGGGTGTGTGTGTGTGAGTGTATATAATTTAGATATATATATATATATATATATATATATATGTTTGTATTTATTTTAATATATATTTAATGAATGGTAAAGTGTTTTTTAAGAGTAGAGTTTGAAATAAATAATGTAAAATAAATTAGATAGATGAAAAATTAAAATTTATAGAAATATGATGGAAATAAAATAATAAATGAAGAAATAATTAATATATCGATTAAAGGGGGGCATGGGGTATGTAATAGAGAAATTATAGGACGATTTTAAAGGGACATGCATGTAAGGAATTATAAGAGAGAGTAAAGTAGTAGATGATGAATTAAAAATTAAAGGAAATGATTAAAAATAAATTATAAAAAATGTATTGGGAAGGAGGTGTGCCTAAAATCATGTCAAGGGTAATTTATTCCCTTCTCACACCTCTCCCATCCCACTCCCCATATTTCACTCTCTCTTATACTCTTTTTTATTAGTATTCTCAACTTCTCTCATCGATATCTTCTCTGATATTGATTGGGTAGACGCACTATTAGTATCATTTGGTTCACCTCAAAAAGTAAAAAAATAAAGCCTCAGTATATTTCTTAAGGTAGTGTGGTATTTCATTAAAATATAATTTAACATATTGTTCACATTTCAAATATTAGAGAAGGTGATAATTCTAATAAAAATTTCATTAATTGGACAATTAATCTTAGTGGTGAAATTGGACTCGGTTAGATACCCTTATCATTGAAATGTCATTTCACCTAAGTTATGTGGTCATTATAATTTGTATATCTTTATACGGGTTCTTATCATGTTTTTATATGCCTTTGTATCCTTGTGAGACCTATGATTAATTTATGATCACATTATGTGTATGTGTGTAGCCCCATGGGATCCATGTTTGATGTTCTCCCACATGTGGATATGTGATGGCTATATTTCTTAATTGATATGAAATAATGTTCTATATGTCATCTTGTATCTATATATTTCATGCGTTGTTCCTCTATCTCTTGGAGATGAGCATACATATTGCGCCATATGGACTATCCAACCAAGATGGATGGTTCAAAAATTGGTCAGCATATACAAGGGATATATATTCTATAATTATGTTTCAAACATATTTTTATGATATCCTTTCTAGTGGGGATATTTCAAACATGTCTGATGGACATTCCTTTTTATATAGTGCCGAATCAGGTAGAGTTAGTCTCTAAAACCCAATGTATGTGTTATTATTTTGTGATATACTTTTTTCTTAATTTTGTTTCTTTATTTCCATTCCATGAATAAGTATATATTATTTACTTTTGTGAAGGACTGTCAGTGATATCATACTAGGTGTAGTACTCACACCCTACTAAATCATCTTGATGTGCTTGCAGTTTTTGTGACTTGGGATCTCATTCAGGGAAAATTCCCTATGGCAGGCTATTGAGGAGGATTAAAATTGGGTGCACTATGTTGTAATATGGAATTTGAGTTTGTATGTTCACTACTATATTTTTCTTGGTTAATTTTATATCGTATATTGGTCCACCGCCTATATGTATCCTTTTTATTACCTTTCAGTTACGTGATTAAAAAAACCATAATGTCATTGTATGGGTAGTTACTTAATGTTTATGCTTATACTTTAGTGATTTATTGTTTAGATCATATTTTCTTAATTCTATTATTATCACTTCTATTATATACTATATTTTTCTGATTCCATGGTCATAGTATCCACATGATGTCCCTATTGTCCGTCATCACTAGTTGGAAACCACATTTATATGGGGATGAACACATTACATTGTGTGGCATCTCAGATCAAACCCAGTGGTTCATATCATGGTGTTAAAAAATTTTATCAGAGTCGTGGGTTCTCTAACATTATTCCATTCCTTTCCATGATTTGGGATAGGGTAGAAAATAGATAATATGGTTAAGAGTTTGGAATGGAAACTGTTTTAGTGCCTAGCCAACACTGTATAGTGGTCCTCTAGTTTACCATGAAAGTTTGAATTGGTGATATTTCTGTTTGATGTTACCTTTGATTTATTTCATCTTGGGTGATGCACATGGTGTTATGTTGTTATGATTTATAGGATCTGGGTGTGTTCATGCATCATGTCTAAGCACGTAGATTCACATTTCAAATACTTTATTTCCTGATACATTTGATTTATTTGGTAAGAGATTCTATATTTTTATTATTATGTATGATTGTGACTAATGTATAGATGTTGGTAAAATGGATTTCATCCATGAATATGAAGTAAGTGATTTCTGTGTTCCTTTATTTTAATGTCATTACTAGTTGATATCTATATGTGTTTTATTTATTAAATTATGCATATACCTAAAAGTAATTTGGATTTAATAAATAATTTGGATCAGGTTATCACTTGGTATAAGTGGTTGTTTTCAGGTATTGTAGTCCCTAAATTTATTTTTTAATTACATGTATTTAGAAAATGTTATCAATGAGTTTTAATGTAATTAAAATATACTGATTGCAATTTTTTAAAAAATATATATATTTCAATTTTAATATGGAAAATCTTCTGGAGGGGAGTAGTGGTTATATGATCTGAAGTGATTCTTGAGGTTGATAAGAATTATGGTATGGAGATTTTAACGACCCATGTCATTAGTTTTAAATTTTTTGTTTAATTGATTTATTAAAAGGAAAAATATATGATTGTGTGGAAATATATCGAATTAATTTGATTTTTTCGAACTGATAAAATTAATCAGAATCTGGATATTTTTTGGGTTATTAATAATAATAATAATAATATTTTTATTTTATTTTTATTTTTTTCAAAGAAATATAATAAAATATGAATGTGTAATTAATAATTATGTTTCAGTAGAAATATTGGTTGTGTTAATATTTATTTGTGTTCAAACTAATAATGGTGATATTATTTCTTATGCTAAGTAAATATAATTGTGTTTTATTAATAAAAAAATTATTTACTATTAACATTATTTATTATAAGTTATTATGGAAATGGTTATGGTTGTAATGATGGGGAGATTTAATAATAATAAAAATTATCATTTTTATTATTATTATTATTAAATTAGGAAAATAATATTTTTGTGTGATAAATTAAAATGTGTATATACATATATATATACACACAAAATTATATAAATGTTTTTATATATTCGGGTAGATATGTAAGATGGGGATAATTATGTTTCTTTTAATAAATACATGGGTTACTTGTATGATATACTTTTTACTTATTTATACTTTTTTTATTTTCATGACATAAACTAGTATATCTTATTCAATTATGTTATGGACCATTCATGGTATCCTATTAGGTCTCATACTCACACCCTACTCAGACATCTCAATGCACTAATAGATTTTACAACCAGAGATTTGATTAATGGAAAAGGACATGTGATGGCCTGTTGGGGAGGATTGGCACATGGTGTGGGGAATTGCATGATGAACATTGAGCTTGGATGTTTACCTCTATTGTGTTCTTAGTTAATTTTATCTTTTATATTGGTCCAAAACCTATGGTTATCCTTTTTTCAGGTTTTAGGTTATGTGATTGTCATGCCATACTACTATTGTATGGGTCGTTATTTTATGTGTATGTTTTTACTTAGAGGATTTATTGTTTGTTTTAAATTAATTGATTTCTATTATAGTCACTTTAATTATATAATCTGATGATCTAATACTAATATTATATTCTCTCAATGATACCCCTATTGTCCCTCACCACTAGTTGGAAACCTCTTTCATATAGAGAGGTTCACATGAGATCCTATGTCATCCCAACTCAAACCTGGTGGTTCTGGTCGGCGTGTTACAATATGGTATTATAGCCTTAGGTTCACTAACTTGTTTCCTTTCCGTTCCTTGATTTTGTACAATGTGGATAGGATATATGATGGTTGGGACTTATGCATGGTAACTATTTCAAGGACATCGAACACTATATAGTAGACCTTCGAGTTACTAAGAAAATGGTAAATTGCTCCTATTTTTGTTCAGTGTTACCTTTTCTTTATTTATTATTAGGTGATCCATAAGGTGTTGTGTTATTATGGTTTATGGGTTTTGGGTTCCTTCATGCATCATAAAAAGGAAGGTATGTTCACATTTTATATACTTGATTACTTGAGACATTTGATTAATTCAACTTGATCATGTATATTATTTTGATTATTTATGACTGTGACTGAAATAAATATTTTGGTAACATGGACTTGATTATTGAATAGTTGGTAAGTGTTTTGTGTGTTCCTTTCCTTTTATGGAATTTCTTATTAATATCTATATGAGTTTTATTATCTATATTTTTTATATACATAAAATTCATTTAGATCTAATAAATAATTTTGATTGGGTTATCACTTGGTATAAGTTTTATTTTTGAATGGTTTTGGTATCTAAAATTAATTTTTAATGACATGTATTTGGTAAATGGTTTCAATGAGTTCAAGTAGAATTAAAATTTTCAAATTGTGATTTTTTGAAAATAAAATTTAATTTTAATATGTATACTTTTATAGTGAGGAGTAGTGAATCTATGATCTTAAGTGCTTCCTGAGAATAAGAAAAATTATAGTGGGGAGATTGTAATGACCCATGTCATTAGTTTTAAATTTTCATATTAAGAGATTATTTAAAGGTAGAATATATTATTTCAAATAAATTTCTCAAATTAATTTTATTTATTTGAACTGATAAAATGAACCGGTATCTAAATATTTGATTAGAAATCAAATATAATAATAATAAATTTATTATTATTATTATTTTTGTCGAAGAAAATAATAAAAATATTAATGTGTAATTAATCATTGTATTTTAGTTGAAATATTGGTTGGGTGAATATTTATTAATGGCCAAAGTAATAATAGATATATTATTAATTATGACAAATAAATATCATTGTGTGTGATTAATAAATATTTTATTTACTAGTATTGGCATTTAATAAAAGTTATTATTGATATTTTTAGAGAGGTAATGATGGAGGAGAGTTAATAATACTTAAAATTATTGTTTTTATTATTATTATTAAATTGGGAAAATAATATTTTTGTGTGATAAATTAAAATTTGTGTACACACACATATAAATATACACACAAATGTATGTATTTATTTATATATATGGTTAGATATATAATTTGAGAATACTTGGGTTACCCTTAATATATATTTATATATGAGGTTTTATATATGTATATGTGGGTGAGTATATGTATAATGTATATATATATAAATGACTTTTAATATATATTTAATGAATGGTTAAATGTGTTTTAATAGGAGAGAGATAAATAAATAAATTTAAATAAATAAGATAGAGGGAAGATAAATAAAAATATAAATATAATGGAAATAAAATAATAATTGATGAAATAATTAATTGATGGAGTAAAGGGGGATTAGGGTGTCGCATAGAGAAATTATAGAGGAATTTATAGGAGAATTCATGTAAGTAATGAGGAGTGAGAAGAAATTAATAAATGATTAATCAGAAAAAATATACTAATGATCAAAAATTTATAAAATGAATTTTAGGAAGGGGTGTACCGACCCTCATGTCCAAAGGAATTCCTTCCCATCTCATGAATATCCCATACCTCTCTCCATATTTTCCTCTCTCTTATGTTATTTTTTATTATTATTCCAAATTCACTCTTTTATACCTTCTCTTATACTAATCTGATGAGGGAATCATTGGTACCATTGGGTTCATCTCAAAGAGTAAAAAAATAAAGCCTATGTTTTTTCAAAAGGTATTGAGTCATTTCTTTCAGATATAATTTAATCCATATTTAATATTTTAAATATCAAATATTGTGATAATTCTAATAAAAGCTTCATTCTTTAAGAAATGACTCTTAGTGATGATATTGGACTCAGTTAGTGGCCCTTGTCATAAAAACATCATTTCACCTAAGGTAGGTGGTCTTTATCATTAGTGAATATTTATATAGGTTTCTGACATGATTTTTTAGCTTGCATGTGTAGCCATGTGAGATATATGTTTGATGTATAATCAGATTGGTTGTGCATGTGTAGCCTCATGGGACCCATGTTTGATGTTTCATGTCATGTGAATTTCTTATGGCTATGAATCTTACATGATATGATGTGATGATTTATGTGTCATATTGTATCTATATATCACATATGTTATTCCTCTGTCTCTTAAAGATAAACTATCACAACCCATCCCACGAGGATCCTACCGTGACTACCCCAGGCCCACCTTCCATAGGCTAGGGGTTAGTGACTAGTACAATAAAGTCTTATCCCTAAAATGGGAAGGCATTGCCTTTAAACTTGTACACACACAAACTAGGTACACAATAAAAGAAAACCACATAGTAAAAACTATTGAAGTAAAAGTGTGAACTGAAAGTAAAGGGGCCAGTATACAATCTCAACTGAAAGAGATAGTACAGCTTAACAGAAAATATCTCATGAGATCATCCGCAAATGATCCTACCTTCAGGGTTGGTACATCTCATCACCACGGCTCTCCACATCAACTGGTCACCTTCGTGCACCATCTAGACCTCGCTCCCTAACATCATTCAATGTTGTCGTTCATCTGCACAAGACACTACAAGGTGCAAGTGAAGCCTGTGAAAGGGTGAGTATAACAATACCCAGTAGGGACCCCAAGACCCATGAAGGTCTCTGATAATTCCAAAATGGAAAAACCACAAAATCATGATCTCAATCACAAATCACAATGAAATACTTAACTCAAACTAGTTATACAACTCAGAGATCAGGAATAAAGATGATTAGTCTTAAGCTACATCATTTTATTTAGTTAGGAAGTTCCACAACAGAACCACGAAGAAGTTGTTCCATTGTCGATCCACATAGGTTCGTATGTCACTGATCCATTATGGGCCTCTCTAAGGCCGGTCCTTGTCAGGTCGTGCACTACTGATCCACACAGGATCACAAGGATGTTGATCCACATAGGGTCGCTATGATATTGATCCACACATGGTCGCTATGATGCTGATCCACATAGGGTCGCTATGATGTTGATCCACACAGGGTCTCTATGATGTTGATCCACATAGGATCACTATGATCTGGATCTATACAGGGTCGTTATGATACTGATCCACACAGGGTTGCTATGATTTTTATCCACACAGGGACGCTCTTCAATTAACAGCCAGCCATAGGATTCCTCGCACTCGGTGCGCTTGAGTTTCGTAGAATCTTCCCCTCAATATATTGTTTATTCCTCAACTACCACGTATTTCCATAAAGGAGGAACCCAAAGGACCTCCATGTCTTAAGGGTCCCAATGAAACAAATGAAACATCAATATGACACTCGGTCGGTAAGTTATACGTGTTTTAGTACCAAGGGCCCAATTGAATTCGGGTTTGATCCAACCCAGACATACTCTAACTCTCTCCAAAACTCAGGTGGAGTATATCAAAAGGACCTTCTTGTTTCAAGGATTCCAATTCCATTGACGGTTCTTCAAACATACGTCTGGTTTGTGAGATACGACATTTTAAGTGGCACTAGGTTGAAAAGGGTCTGGGTCCGGGCTAACCTGGTCAAGCTGAACCTACCTGCCCTAACCAGAGCCAAACCAACCAAGTTCAAGTTCGGTCTGGCTTGAACTGAACTAGTTGGTCTAGCCTGAGCGAGCTGGGTAGCGGCGGGCTCGACCTACTAGGTTGCGGACAGGCTCAACTCGCCTTGGCTGGGTGCGACTCTCTGGGCCGTACGGGGGATGAATCCCCTCCCAAACGAACGAATAACTATTCTATTTTGTAATAGCAGTGCTATATGGAACCACCCTCTATATCAGTGAGACCTGCATGGTGCGGGTCCCACTTCACCACGGTTGGAAGCCGCGACCTCCATCCATGGTGTGTAACGGCCCGACGCCCACTACTAACACGGACGGCCAAGGGCCAGCCGTCCCTACTGTCCACCATGACACCTTTAAGCACTACTGTCACCTACTAGCACTAGTCGATGTCACCTTCCAACATAGTTTTCCAACATTTCCACACCGGAAGGGCTTCTGTGGGCCACCGAGTGAGC
Organism: Viscum album; assembly: GCA_963277665.1. Classification (NCBI taxonomy): domain Eukaryota; kingdom Viridiplantae; phylum Streptophyta; class Magnoliopsida; order Santalales; family Viscaceae; genus Viscum; species Viscum album. The sequence continues at coordinate 425,124,436 of OY728164.1, forward strand.
TCCAGTGGTCTGTTTTCCCTTATGATCATGATTACGGGCCTCCATGGATGCTTTCGTCACTACATGGCTCCCGAATTCAAGTTTCCAGAAAGTTAAAATTTATCCCATGAAAAACATGATAAATAAAAAAGTGGCAGAGGGTCTGGGCCTTGTTCGTTTGGCCCGCACCATCCACATTAGCAATTTAACGAGGGTTTGGTAATAAAATCATCAAAATATATATTAAACCCCCGTTCAAAAATTCACGCATTATCCACCCGTAACTTCGTACAAATCGCGGATTAACTCAATTTTGGTTAATCCACAGTTGTCATGTTTTTTCAAGAACAGTTGATTGAAACAAAATTACTTGAATTTAAATAAAACCCCTACCTCAGATTTGTATAAATTTTCGTGGTTGTGGGAGAAGAATCCATGTTCGTTGAAGTCGACGGATTTTTGATGATCCTATATCGATTTTCCCCAACGATGTCATTCAAACCTTCATTATTCATTGAAAGGGTTTATCATTGTCACTTATTCGGTGTTCTCCCATAATATCTCCCCAATATCTCCCACTTTTCTAACATTTTTAAAAACAAGTATGAGTTAAGATATTAATTCTCATTTCAAGTAATGGTTCATTGATTGATGTAATTAATGAACCTTATTAATTATTCATGTGGTGGTTACACAACCTATGTGTCACTAGGCATTTATTGTCCCTCTTTAAAATCTCAACCACCTCTGTGTTCCCCACCATCGTTACTCAAGAGATGGAGGAAAAATAAAATTAAAGATTGTGTTATGTTATTATTCATCAAAAAGTCCGTAAAACCATCTTTTTCACCCGAACTTTTACGGTCTAAGTTAAGCCTCCCTTAAGTGAATCCTGATGCTTCAAATTCAACAGTGCCCTCGAATTTCAATTTCGAGCTCCGGTTCAAAAGTTAGAAAATTCCACCCATACATTTACTGAAAGTACCTTAAAAAAGTTCGAAATTCTGTTTTGGGCACACTAGTTCTTGGAATCACATCCATCAATTTTTACAGACTCATAAAAATACTAAATAATTTCAAAATATATATGTGGAATTTCTGGGTCTTTACATTCTTAACTTTGTAGGGGTTTTTTCCCCAAAAGCTACAACAAAACTAGGGGAACAAATGGGGGTACTAAGCATGTATGTGAGCCTTCTGATATCATGTGCTCTTCTGGAGATTCCCATGCTTCCAATGAACTTGAACCAGAGAAATCGACCACCCACGAAGGACCCACGTTTGTCAATCCTCTATCTCCATAGAGAACTCCACAAATGTTGCCCCATCATAAATGTCTAGCTAACCTCAGTCAATAACGTGCAATGGATCATACACATACCTCCTCAAATACAACACATGGAAAAAATTATGCATCTGGTGCATCTTTTAGGGAATATCCAGACAGTATTCCACCTCGCCTACTCTATTGAGAATTTTTAATGGTCTGATGAACCTCGGAGATTACTTGTCGCCTCGGCCAAATCTCCATAAACATTGTAGAGGTGTGACTCATAGGAAGGCATGGTATCCATCCTCAAACTCCAAGGGTATCTATATCTTATCATCATGAGACTTTTTCCTTCTATTTGCAGTCTTCATCCGCTCCTGTATGATCTGTACCTTCTCAGTGGTAGCTCGCACCAACTTTGGACCCATCAGTGTTGACTCCCCTGGGTCTGTCTAGCATAGAGGTGATCTGTAAGGTCGCTCGTACAATGTATCAAATAGTTCCATGCCGATGGTGGAGTGATAGTTGTTCTTTTATAAAAACTTCACCAAGGGCATGTGATCCTCCCAATGCGGCCAAAATCAAGGACATAAGCATAAATAATTTCCTCAAGTATCTGTATGGTCCGCTCCATCTGACCATCTTTCTAAGGCTGAAATGTAGTGCTCAAGCGTAGCTGAGTCCCAAATGCCTCCTGAAATCCCTTCCATAAGTGGGATGTAAAATGAGTGTCGCGATCCGAGATGATAATCGATGGCACCCTGTAAATATGTACAATATCCTTTATGTAGATTTGTCCCAATACATCTATTGATCCCTACTCTCGGATGGGTAGGAAGCGGGCCCACTTGGTGAGTCGGTCAACGATCACCCAGATTGAATCGTATCCCCTGGATGTACATGGTAGCCCTATCATGCATTCCATGGAGATACCATCCCACTTCCACTCTAGTGCCTCATGTGTATGTGATAAGCCTGCTAGAACCTAATGCTCATCCTTCACATGCTGACAAGTGAGGCATCACGATACGAACTCCGCCTCTGCTTTCTTTATCCCTAGCCACCAGTACTAATGTTGTAGGTCTTGGTACATCTTTTCCAACCCAAGATGTACCACCAAAGTGGATGTATGAAACTCCCACAATACTTTCTCCCGTAGCATCACCAGTATCATGAAGCATCCTCTGAAGAGAAATACATGCTCCACACCTTCATAAAATCTGTCAAGAGACTGTCCTGAGGATATCTGAGCACGTCAGGCCTCACATTCAATGTCCGTAAGTTGTGCCTCTTGAAATCATTGAAGAAGTGTGGGAATGATAGTCATTGACTGGAGGTAATATTCTATATCTCTATCCACGAAGGATATATGAAATGTCGCAAGTTGGTATGCCACCTCACTCAACAACTGTTAACCATACCTCCTGTTGAGTGCGTCTTCTACTACATTCCCCTTCCTAGGAGTGTAGACTAACTAAAATTCATAGTCTTGGAGGAACTCCACACATCGCTGCTATCTCAAGTTCAGTTCCATCTGTGAGAAGATATACCTGATAATCTTGTGGTTAGAGTAGACATTGAACCGTTTTCCCATCAAGTAGTTTCACAACATCTTCAAGGCAAACACTTCTGCTTCTAACTCCAGGTCATGGGTAGCGTAGTTCTACTCATTTTTTCTCAATTTTTGTGAGCCATAGGCGATCACCGCTCGCTCCTACATCAGGACACATCATACTACGGTCCCTGATGCGTTGTAGTAGACTACATTTCCAACACCCTATTTTGTTAACCTCAAGATGGGGGCACTCATAAGTCTCTGCCTCAGCTCTTGAAAACTTTTATGGAACTTATCTATCCACATGAAAGGATGCCTCTTCTTCATCAAGACTGAAAAAGGTATCGATACCCTATAGAAATTAGGTACAAATATCTGGTAGTACCTAGATAATTCCAGGAAACTCGGCACCTCAGTTACACTTATAGGTGGCTCCAAAGCAAGCACTGCATCTATCTTCTCCAGATCCACTGCAACTCTAGCCTCCGAGATAACTTTCCCCATGAAGTCGGCCTTCCATATCCAGAACTAGAACTTTGAGAGATTTCCATAAATATGGTCCTCCCGGAGTGTATCCAAAACCATCTGTTGGTGCATGGCATGCTACTTTTCCATTTCTGAGTACACCAAGATGTAGTCAATTATGGCCACCATGAATAGACTGAGGTAGGGATGGACGATAATGTTCATGAGCCCCATGAACACATCCAGAGTGTTGGTCATGCTGAAATGAATTACCAAGAACTCATAATGACTATACCGGCATATGAAGGTCATCTTCAGTACATCCTCATCACATACCTTGAGTTGATGATATCCTAATCTGATGTATATCTTCAAAAAACATTGAGCTCCTTTCAGTTGGTCGAAGAGATCATCAATCCTAGTGAGTGGATACTTGTTATTCACGATCACCTAGTCCATGCACCAATAGTCCACGTAAATCCTCAGACTCCCGTATTCCTTCTTGGAAAACAGAATTGGGGATTACCATAGAGAAACACAGGTCGTTATGAACCCCTTCCTCTGCAAGTCCTCCATCTGTACCCGCAAATCATGAAGCTCTACGGGAGCCATATGATATGCTAGAATAGATATCGGTGTCTTCCCAGGGTATAGGTCGATGTAGAAGCCTACCTTTCTATGAGGAGGTACTCCCAGAACATCCTCAAGAAAGACATCGGCATACTGGTCCACCAATATTGGATAGCTCAGACTCCTATCGTCAACTTCTCTGAGGCTAAGGCAAGCCAACTGATGTGTGATCAGCTACACCATCCTCCAGAAAAGTCTATCATGAGCGAAAAAGGTTCCCTTTTCATAGGTGAAGGAAAAATTGTTCCCATCCTCATAGACACACCGAACTTTGTGTCTAAAACAGTCAATATGAGCATGGACTGTGGATAACCAGTCCATACCCAAGATGACATCATAAGGCCTCAATGCTGATACTATGAGATCTCATCCAAAGCTCTCACATCCTAGAGTATGCTCACACTACCGACACCAGTGTGTAATCATCAAATCCTCTCCCGTATGAGTCCCCAATCATAAGGGTCGATCCATTGGCTCTACCAGAATCAATGAGATCCAAACGAGAGCCGTGTAAATGAAATAATGACTAGAACCTATGTCTATATGTACTACAGCTAGGGTGGATTAGACATAGATCATACCTCGAATCATCTCTGGAGCACCGTGGTCGTAGGCCTCAGCTACCTAAAGTTGAGCTCCTCCCTGTCTGCCTGTTTCCTAAGGTCAGGGTGACCACCTGGAGGTGGTGGTAGTAGAACCTCAAATTTCCACCCATCGCCTACTGCACAACCTGCTCCTATGCCATATCCACCACCCTGCAGACCTCCTCACTCAAATATCTACCTTTGCCTCAGTGGTTCCTCAGTGGACCTACCCCCCGCACGTGAAGCATAGTCTGATCCTCTACTGGCCTTCTCAACCTCGTGAGCTCCGCACCTTTGACCCGGCATCATGGGGTCATCCTCCGGAAGGTCTATCCCACATGGACCTCTACATCATCTTCCTACTACCTGTTGTAGATGACTTGGCTACCTGTCGTCTGGTGATATATCTCACCATCAGTGCCTACTCAGCTAAGAATCTCTCAACCAATAATGCTCACTCGAGTACTCCAAGATGCATCGGGATATTAAGTTATATCATCGACACTCTGATCTCCCTCTGTAGACCCTTCTCAACGGTCTGATCCCTAAAGAAAGGTTCTTGCACCATATTGGTGGAGTAGAAGGAGTGGTCAGTGAATCTTGTCGATTACTCTTCCACTGTCAGGCTGCCTTGCTGTAAGTGTAGGAGCTCTTGAATACACATAGAGCGTAGTGTTGCTAGAACAAACTCTTCTATGAAGAGTCTCTCAAAGTCTTTCCATGTGAGGGTCTCCAAATCTTATAACTGGAGAAGACTAGCAGCTAGGATCACCATCTACTCTGCGAGTTTCCCAACTAGGCAGAAAACTCTAGCCTCAACCTCCATCCAATCCTCAACTACATGTGGGTTTGTCTCACCTTGAAATCTCAGAGACCTTTGTCGCTGGAACTTGTGAAATGTTTTCAGTCAATGTGCATCGTCTGCTAGTGGGGCTGGTGGAAACTGTTTCCCAATGGTTAATGGTGTTGATGGTGCACCACCCAAAGGTGTTATCACTGTATGAGGGCCCTACACCGAAGCCTCGTCACTAGGTGGGCCGTCATCATGAACTATATCTATAATCTTGGATGGTTGTATATGTGGAGGAATCCTGAAAAGAAATAGTTTTTCCACTATCAATAAGTTATACCTAGTGAGCTGACTGAAAAGAGATCAAAAGTAATATATTTCCAAAACACACACAGTTAGTGTTTTCTTGCACTGAGTTGGAAATCAGAATTTAGGGACCTAGTGTATGGATACATCGGCCACTGCACCAACACTGGACTCCCTGAACTGAAAACCACACTCATAACACTTAACACTATTGCTCCATTGGAATGTTCGGAATTATAGTTCTTCAGTATAATTGAATCCTATGATACCACTTTGTCACAACCCGTCCCTAGGGGCCCATGATGTGACTACCCCAAGCCCACCTTCCATAGGCCAGGGGTTGGTAACTAACACTGAAAAGTAGTATCCCTAAAATGGGAAGGCATTTCCTTTAAACCTGTATACATAGAGACTATGTACAAAAAAAATCAAACCACATAGTAAAAACTACTTAAGTAAAAGTGTGAACTGAAAGAAAAGAGTCTATTATACAAACCCAAATAAAAGAGATAGTACCACAGAAATATAAAATAGCTCATGAGATTATCAGCCAAATATCCTACTTTAAGGGAAGGTATAGCTCATCAATGTTGCTCTCCACATCAACTGGTCACATATGTGCACCATCTAGTCCTGGCTCCCTAACTTTGGTAAAAAATGTTCTTCATCAGCCCAAGACACAATAAGGTGTGGGAGAATCCCAAGCAGGGGTGAGTATAACAATACACAGTAGGGAACCTAATACCCCCAAAGGTCTCCCAAAATTCCACAAATGAAAAACCACAAAATCATGATCTCAATCACAAAGTACACAGAAAAACTCAACTCAAACTAGGTATACAACTTGTAGATCATGAATAAAGATGATTAGTCTTAAGAAACATCATTTTATTCCATTAGGATGTTACAAAACTGAAACATGAAGAAGTTGTGCCATTGTTGATTCACACAGGGTCGTATGTCACTGATCCATGGCAGGCATCTCTAAGGTTGGTCCTGATCGGGACGTGCACTATCGATCCACAGAGGGTTGCTAGGATGCTGATCCACATAGGTTCGCTATGATGCTAATCCACATAGGGTCATTATGATAGTGATCCACACAGGGTCTCTATGATGGTGATCCACACTAGGTTTATATGATTTTAATCCACCCAGGGTCGCTATGATTCTGATCCACATAGGGTCACTATGATGTTGATCCACATAGGGCCACTATGATGTTGATCCACACAGGGCTTCTCTTCAATTGATAGCCAACCACAGTTTTCCCTACACTTGGTGCACTAGAGTTCTGTAGAATCTTCCCCTCAGGATATTGGTCATCCCTCAACTTCCATGAAGTTACAAAAAGGAGTAACCCAAAGTACATCCATGTTTTAAGGGTCCCAATGTGACAGACGATGTGTCAATCAGACGCTTGGTCTGTGAGTTATAAGTGTTTTAGTACTGAGGGACTGGTTGGATTCGGGATCGATCCAACCCAGTCATACACCAACTCTCTCCAAAATTCAAGTGGATTATCTCAAAAGTATCGTCTTATTACAAAGATTCTAGTGCCATAGATGGTTTACCAAACAGACGTCTTGTTTGTAAGATACAATCTTTTAAGAGGAACTAGGTTGAAAAGGGTTCAGGTCCGGTCTGACCCAGTCAGACCAACCAGACCCACCTCGACTTGGGACAACCCTACCCAATTTGGGTCTCCCAGTCCTAGTCCAGGTCTTACCTGGCCTAGCCTGAACCGGCTAGGCCGGCCTGAGTGAGCTGGGCTGCAATAGGCTTGGGCCTCGGTAGGCTCGACCCACTAAGTCACGGACCATCCCGGCCCACCTTGGATGGGAATGACCCGCCAGGCTACATGGGGGTCGGCTCCCCTCCCGAACGGACGAATTTCAATTTGATTTTCAATGGCATAACCACGTGGTTCCACCCCCTCTGTCAGTGGGACCCACGGGGCGTGGGTCCCCCTTCTCCGTGACTTGAATTCGCAGCCACTCTCCACGGCGTGTGACATTATGCTGCCCACTGCCAAAATGGCTGACCAAGGTCCGGCTTCCCCTACTATCCGCCACAAAACCTTCAGCTAGTGTCACACTAATGTGCCTTCCGCGGGACACTGGGTGAGCTCTGATGGTTTGTTTTCCCTTCTGATCACACCTACGGGCTTCCTGGGATGTTTTCATCACTACATGGCTCCCGGAATCAAGTTTCTGTCGAGTTAAAATTTTTCCTATGAAGAACGTGACAAATCCAAAAGCAGTGGAGGGTCTGGGCCTTGTTCTGTTGGCCCGCACCCTCCGTGTTAGCAATTTCACAAGGGTGTGGTAATCAAATCATCAAAAGATAAATTAAAACCCCATTCAAAAACTCCCTCATTATCCACCTTTAGTTTCATACGAATCGTGGATTAACTCATTTTTGGTTAATCTATATTCTTCATTTTTTTCATGAATGATAGATTAAAAAAATTGCTAGAATTTAAACAAAACCTCTACCTCTAGTTTTTAGGAGATGTTACGTTTGTGGGAGAAGAATCCACGTTCATTGGAGCTGACGATGTTAGATGATCCCATATTGATTTTCCCCAATGATTTCATTAAAGCCTCCATTATTCCTTGGAAGGGTTTATCATTGGTTCTTCATCAGAGTTCTCCCATAATATCTCCCCAATATCTTCCCCTTTGACAATGATTTTAAAAACCAAAGGATGAGTTAAGAGATTAATTCTTTTTTCAATTAATGGTTCACTAATTGGTATAATCAATGAATCTTATTAATTATAAAAGGGATGGTTATATAGACTATGTGTAACCAGGAATTTATTGTCCCTCTTTATATGCCCAACCACCTCTATAGTCCCTGCCACCATTACTCAGTAGGTGGTTGAAAAATAAAATAACATATTATGTTATTTTATTATTCTTTAAAAAAGTTTGTAAAACCATATTTTTCACCTGACCTTCTGCAGTCAAAGTTAAGCCTCCCTTAAGTGAATCTTGGCACTGCGAATTCAACTATGCACTCAGATTTCAATTCTGAGCACCGGTTCAAAATTTAAAAAAACCCCCTATACATTTACTGAACCTACATTAAAAAAAGTTCAAAATTATTTTTCGAGCACACCGGGCCTCAGAATCACGTGCCGTCAATTTTTTGTAGACTCGTAAAAATCCCAAATAATTTTAAAAATATATATATAGAATTTTCAGGTCTTTACATGAACAATTATTTCGTTCCATATGTACTATCTCCCTAAGAGGGATGTTTTAGACATTTTTCAGCATGCAAAAGGGGAATCCCTTCTTGTGGGAAGTATCAAACATGTTTTTGGTATATCTTACATAGGGGGGATTTTTTAGACATGGATGGTGGATATTCCTTCTGGTAAAGAGCTGAAGTAGGTAGAGTTGGTATCAAAGGACTAAGAATATGTGTTTTTCTTATGTGGTGTACTTTTTTCTTATCTATTATTTAATTATTTTCAAGACATGTGCTGATATATATTTTGTGCTTATGTTATGTACCATTGGTTGTATTATACTAGGTATCTTACATATACACTACTCGAGTATCTTGATGTGCTTTTAGATTTCATGGCCAAGGATCTGGTGAAGGGAAAAGGTCATATGATGGGCTATTGAGTTGGATTAGTACATTGTGTGGGGGTGTTTCAAGAAGGACTTCATAGTTAGATGTCAATTGTATTTTTTTTCTTAGTTAATTTTATCCCATATATTGGTTCATATATTTTGGGTATCTTTTTTCTTAGTTTTGGGTTCATATTACTAAAATCGCATACTTATATTGCATGGGTTTATACATTATGGGAATACTACTACTATGATGAATTATTTTTTATTCTTAATATTTTTATTCTATTGTTATCAATTCCATTGTATACTCTGATTACTTGATTCTAAGGGCAGTGTCCCCCCAAGATTTAATTATTTTCCTTAATTCTAGTCAGAAACCACTTGAGTATGGGGAGTTGTGTTAGAGTTCATGTGGAATCCTAGCTCAAATCTAATGGTATGGGTTGGGGTATAACATGTATATCCCTTGGAATAAGAAAATATAAATGGTATCACATGTATGGATATTTACATATATTATTAGCCTCTTAGTGAGGTCTATCTTGTTTTCTTTAGTGGGTTAAACCATGTATAATTAGAGTATATTAACTAATGGATCTTGGATAGGTTTTGTGTGGTTTCATCCTTCTCCCAATATTAATTAGATATTTTAATTTATATCTACATATTTAGAAAAATAAAACTTCAAAATAATTTATATGAAGTTAGAATGCCCCTATATTCATTTTCATTTATAGTCAATATGGGGTAAAATAAATTAGCTCTCATATTACCATTGATGAAGTTTAGTGGTATTGACACCAAATCATAAACGGTTGATTAAACTAAACATGCATGGATTGTATTTATTTTCAATAAGGAAGGGTCCAATATGTGTAATGGAATTTTGCATATAATGATGAGGTTTTCCATTTAAAATTCCATAGTAAAAAAAGAAGAATATGTGAGTTAATATATGGAATGACCATGAGTATTCCTGATTTTTTTAAAATATATCCCAATTATGAGTTTCTTCCTTGAATAACTTCCATAGGTAGATTCAAGGAAGAAACCTAATATATTATGATCATGGTGTTTTTCATTACTGTTAAAGTAAATTTTTTATGATCGGAGTGTTTAATATAAAATTTAAATGGTTTTGGAAGAAGTAGGAAAAAATATGAGATTGAATAATTGTATTTTATAATTTTCAGCTATTTTAATGTATGAAGAATCAATACAAGGATAACCAAGCATGAACACTAATTTATTAGGTGAAGAAATGACCATGGATGATGTTTGGAGATTTTTTTAAGTGATTGATAATCACATTAAATAGATGAAGAAATATTTTGAAGAATTAGAGAAGACTAAAAATTTTGTATTGGATGTGGTAAAATTGAAGAGGGAGGAACCATGCGCACTTCATAGGGTGCAATGAAATCTTTATAGGGTATGGTTTGTATAAATTCTCCAGGTAAAATTTGTATAGGCATTATAAATTTTGGAAAAGGCATGAACCCTATTTTTTAATTCCAATGGTATATATATAATATAGTACCTTTGTAGGGTATAATATGATTCATATAATATTACCCTTTGTGAGGATTCTGATATTATTGAGACTGTGTAGGGTACTATGGGATTTTGTTTTGTGAAATGGACATTATATGGTACAAAATATTTTTATGAAATAATTAACCCTATAAAAAATCTAGGATATAAAAACCCCTATAAATAATGAGGAATTTGGAGGCAGAGACGTCATACGTTATATTCCTAAAAAAATCTAAAAATATTAGAATATTTGAATTAAATTAAGTTTCTATAATTAATATATTCTTAATACAAAAATAAAATGAAATCAATTAATTCTTGCATTTGTTTTGGTCAAAATAATATCACAAATTATTTTTCAAAGATTTGTGATCTGAGATGAAGAATAATATAGTTCCACATCGTAAGTAGAAGTCACGTGTTGTAGTGCCATGCACACATTGATATTTTCAAAAGAATTTAAACTATGAAATTTATAGAGAATAAATATTTTTATTATTTGAATATCACAAGGAGTTGAAAATTGGATGATCATTAATTATATTTATGTTAAATACTTAATAGGATTTCGATGGTATTTAAATGAGATTCAAACATTAAGAATATCTCACTAGCAAAGATCATGTAATTTCTATAATTCCTTATTTAAATATTTTTATAATTTAGTGAATATTAAATAAAAGTAAATGAATAATAATGTTCTTGAAACACTATAATTTTATACCTTATAAAAATGGTGAAATGTTGTATCAAAGAAGAAGAGCCCAATGCATCTAAGAAAGAACTTTGTATTGAATAAAAATCTACAAATTCAATTGCATCCACAAGTTCCTATTGATTAAGGAAGTTAAAGAATATGAACACCCCTGTAACTATTGTGATTGAGTGAGAAATTATATGTGATCCATAAAACATGAATAACTCCATATGTGATTAGTTCAAAACAGACAAAGCAAATATTCTCACTACATCAGGATATAGTCACAGTTAAAGACCTGTTCAAAGGAGTAGTTTTGAATGAACTTTAAAGAATAATTGGGAGGTAGTATAATAACCCCACTAGGATTTGGTAATAGTATTTTTAGGATATATCTTTAACTTGGGGGATCCAATATAAAGAATCAGTTAGTAGATGAACAATGGACCATATGGGATCAGAAATTTTGGGATATTGTCTAATAGGATTTAAAGAAATGGTTTTTACTTAAAATATTATTGATTTATAGTGGAGAAACTAGGTCTTGAAACTCATCTTTAACCCTAAATGGAGTGTTATTTCAAGTTCAAACCATTTAAATCCCTTTTTTGTTCCTTTCATCTAATGCATCACTTTGTTGAGGTCATGAAACATTAGAATATCTAATTTATTCTTTAACCATTCATAGTTTTTAAAGTAAAAGAGGAATTTATAAAAAGGGAAAAGTAATCACTGATTCACCCCCTCCACCTCTCAGTGATCTCTCCAGACCTGAGGGTTATAATAAGGTATTTTTATAAGTTTTTACTACTTTTACTTAGTATCGATACCTGTTGGAACAAGTTATAAGTTACTATTATTACTTTAGTTTAAAAAAGAAATATTTTGGGGCATATGAACTTGTATATCCTATTATAATATATTTACATGAGACTAAGGATTTATTATTGTGAGCCTCTAACATTTTTTTGTTTCATTCCATTTTAAATGGTTTATTTTTTTCATTTTATAATGTTTTTTAACTTATAACATTTCATAATGTGTTATAAAATTGGGTTTTCCCCATTATTATTTATTAATTTTTATTCTATCCATTTTCAAAAAAGATTAAATTTAATAGTAAGAAATAAATCTCATAGTACCCAAATCTAATAACTTTAAATAAAATATCAAATTTTGTTTTTTAATATTCCTTTTGAGAAGTTTTATTCCCTAAATTTTTAAGACTTAAATTTACATATCTAGATATTTCCATTCATGGGAAATATTTTGTAGTATATATTTTATTTTATTTTTTACCAACACTAACCAATTAAAAGAGTTAAAATATTATTTATTATTGCTTATAATTTATAAATTTGTCAGGAAATGAATAAAAAATTCATTTATTTTTTAATAAAATGTATTAGGGGAAAAAGAAGGATTATGTGTAATTATATTTCATTAAAATGGGAATTGACTAATGGATAATGCTTCAAAAAAAATACATGATTCTAGAGAAATCTTATGATTTATTCTTAATTGAAGATATTATAGATTTTTTTCTAAATCACCAAGTAGGAATTTCATTATTTTGTATTATCATATTAAATTTATTGATGAAATATTTTCATGAAAAATGGAAATTTTTTATTAGGAATAAATTTGAAAAAACCCATCATAGCATGGAGATAGTCTTTAAAATAATGATAGATATGCCTTGGGCTGGATACAAGAGGTTAAACATCCTATAAAAGGAGACTATTCCAAAAATATATTAATTTTTAACTATTTTCTTCAATGTAATACAAACTCATGGTGAAATGGACATCACTAATAAAAATGGTCAAAATTTCCTTGAAATAATACCAAGATAATGGGAGTAAAAAAGAATGTCACCAGAATATTCAAATAATATTAAAATAATAAAATTGATGAACATATTAAAATATTTATGTAATATAATACCAATATGAATAGAGATAATAAAAATTAATAAAAAATAAAAAATAAAGACTTTAAGACACAGAAAGAAAGATTAATATGACCTAACCAATATGAAGGAAAAAAAGTGAATCAAAAAAACTCATTGATTATGAATGTAATAATCCTTCTCATATAAAACCATTTAGTCTAAGAATAAAACTAAATGGATTAAAGAGATAAAATAAAAAAATGAAATAAAGTTATAAAGAAATCAAACTCTTAGAGTGTGAGTGAAGATTAATTTTATATAAGTGATATTGATAGTTATCATAGTTAAAATAGCTTTGGATTATTTGAATATTATATAAAATAAAATAGAGATTTTTTTATGGCTATAGTTAGTGATGCTTTAATTACCAAAACTTTTTATTATCTTAAAACTATTGGTTATTCTAAAAAATAATCCCATTGGGAAACTCAATGAATATATGAATGATATTGAAGGTAATTTAAGGATTATTTAAAAAAATATCAGTAAACTAAATCTAATATCAATATAGAAAATGTAATGGTTTCAAAATGTAAATATTATTTGATCATTATCGCTAATATATAAAAATCATTCATTAATCAAAATGAAGTTATTTGGTTGAAATCTGAGGATGTATGACACCCCAAGGACCTGTGTTGACACCGCAATATGTGTTTCATGCACTTTGTCATAGAACATGATGTGATCCTTATATAGACAAAACAAATTTTGAGTTTGATTATATATACATCTCCATACTGAAAGAAGATAAAGTTGGATTCCCATGTGCCACAAGAATACTCCAAAATGAGGGATGGTGGATATAATCCCCCTCCAGGTGTAGGCCATTGATTTATAAGATTGATGGTAAAAAGGATTCAACAGATTAAAATGCAATATCTATGTATATTATGAGAACATTTAGTGTATTATATATATCAAGAAGTATATATATCTTAAAAATATTTAATTTTATTGGTCGTAGAGCCCAAACAGACATATGTATAAAAATTTATGGCACTCTGGTGATGATAAAATTTTATAAAGGAATTTACATCAATGCACAGGTCATTCATGCAAGGCACACATGTAGGACCACTCACACAATTCCACCAGTGAGTCAAAAAATAGACCCCACCACCTTAAATTTTGGGGGATGGCCAAACTCTTTGACAATTAAAACCGGGCAGGGCTCTGTTCATGTAGCTCCATTGTCCAAGTAGTTCATCCCTACTTGGACAACCTACCTTGGCCCCCCATCACTAGGGAGAGGCCCCTAGACTATCACTTGGTAATTACCCACCTAGGTGACCCCTACCTCAAAACCCCACTGGGAAGACCCATACCTAGGTCAGACCCACCTTGGCGACCCATAACTCGGTGAGACCCGCCTAGTGACCCACAATTGGGCAACCCATACCTGGGAAACCCATACCTAGGAAACCCTTACTTAGTCAAACCACCTAGAAAATCTATACCTTGGAGAAAACCATATGGGAGACCCATACTTGGGTGAGACCCACCTAGGTGACCCACACCTAGGAAACCCATACCTTGGAGAACACCTGGGAGACCAACCTAGGAAATCCCATTGGTCCACACTACAGATGTTGTGCCCCTGCACCCCCTGCTATAATTATTCTCAGGCCACGGTCCCATCCCTTTAGCCCACTTCCTTCTCTACCATCACTGACCCCCATTAAAATTTTAGAGTCGTGATTTAAACTTTTCAGGTGGGGACAGGATGTTTTCAGTTGTGACATATACAACCCTTCCTCTCATTCCAAATCACTATGAGTTAAGACACTCTTCATGGTTGCTGATATATGGTCATCCTTCTAATAAGTAAGGCACAACCAAACATAACCTCAAAAGAGAGTCCCCCTTAGGAATAATCCCAAACCAAATCTCACAAAAACCAACTAGTGAATCCATCCTTGAGTAAGCCCCTAATATTCCTATAGGAGTTGGAACTCTTTCTCATCTTCTCCTACCTGAGTCATAGTCTGATAGATCACTAGATGTGACTATATGGGTTAAAGAAATAAAATAAGATATTTAAATATTCAAATCCCTTTTTATTTTCCATTGGGCTCCAACATTCATCAATCAATAGACATGGAATATTTTATGGTATTCTAGATCTACTGCTTCCTCTTGTTTCTCATACCAAGCGTAACTCACATAGTCTTAGAGGTGGGAAATGATCCGGACATCTGAAAAATCCCCAACCTTAGGGAATCATTCCAATTTTAATTCGCATCTCAACCCATGGTTCTTCTACTTAGTATAATCCCCAACCATGTCACCATACAATCACTATCCTGGAATCCACTTTAGGAATAATCCCTAACTAAATCACCATGGCATCCTCTAATATGATAAAATCTCCAAAACATAACCTAAAAAGGTAATCCTCTTAAGGATTAAACTCTAACTCAATCCTATCAAGGGGGACTCATCCCCT
The DNA here is from genome assembly GCA_963277665.1 of Viscum album. Lineage (NCBI taxonomy): Eukaryota > Viridiplantae > Streptophyta > Magnoliopsida > Santalales > Viscaceae > Viscum > Viscum album. The sequence continues at coordinate 425,140,247 of OY728164.1, forward strand.
ACAAGAAAAAGATCCAGAGGGCCTCCATAGACATGGTTCCTCAAAACCGAACTATGTGGGCTTTGATTCCCATCCCAATTGGACAAGTAGGAAGCCTCCCTAAGTTCTAAACCCAAAACCCCAAATGAACCCTAATTTTCTATGGGCCACATTCCTAGTAGGGTCATATTCATCCTAGGAGCCTATATCCCTTCCAGGTTATCTGTTCTGCTCCATCATAAGTCTCACTCCAATCTTTGACTATGATCCTTATGCTTAGACTTCCTTTCCACATGACACATAACTATATGGTTTGTTCCTTATAACATGAACATAAAAGGTATGATGTGTCCCATTAAGTGGAACAAAACTACATAGGCTCTAATTCCTTTCACAATGATATATTGGAAGCCTATTATTGAATCTGATCTTGACATTAAAACAACCCTCGTCTCCCTGGATGATGATATACTTTAGAGATCCCCACTTTATGGATCAGAACCATCATCGTAATAAAATGAAAAAAAAATCTCTTATGAGTACATAAGAGGGTACCATTGATGAAGTGCCTCAGATATATATAAATGATTATAAATTCCATAAAAACTAATAACTGATTGTTAATTCATGGATTACACATGTCATACTTGGGAATTAATGAAGGATTCAGGAAGATATATTAAATATATAAGAGAGTCTAAGAGTAGGTAACAATTCTCCCCAAAAGGGTGTGATGAGCCCGACCCCCCATCCTCTCAACCAATATGAGTTCTTAACTGTCATTGGCTAGAATCCCCCCCCCAATTAGTGCCTACCTTAGGAATGCAGGTCTCTAATTCATCATGGATATTGAACTTTTGGGTGTTTTTTATTCCATTAATAAACCCCATTGGAAACCACTCGAAAGGGACATGGATATGTGTTTGACTAAAAGGTTGTTCCACCAACACCAAAAAATGAGACTCTAGCCCCATGTGGAATTTTTTGGGATAAAACAACATGGATATCTAATTTACAATTCTTAACGAATATATTTCATTACAATGATTTATCAATACCTTTTAAGTCTTGAGTTTTTTATGATCAGGATAAAACATTGACATATAAAACCCATGCCTTTTTCTACAAACATAAAATTTACCCATTATATAAGAGACTGCTTAATCCATAAAAAAATTTCAACATTTCCCAAAAATTCATCACACTATATACTCTTCTAAACACGTATTATGTATTAATTTTCTTCATAACTTGGGGAAATAGAAACATAATGAATGAGTGAGATCATATACTTAATAAGGGACAAATAATTAAATCAGAATATATCATGGGTAAGACTTTGGGCATAACATAAGAATATGAACCTTAAAAAATATATATAAATAGAAGAGCCATAATATGACCATATTTTCATGAAACATAACTTGGAAATGTGGATACAACAAAAACATGATATATTCATAATAATATCACCAAATTCCATCTATATGGTGTCATAAAATCATATTACTATGGTTGTTCACCAAAGTACCGTAAATATTTACTAAGGAATGCTTCCAAGGTATCATTAACTTTTAATATCTAGAGATTAATTATTTAAAAAATGAATTGGATCACTATCAAGGTTCACCTTGCATATGTGTATCATTATGTGTTCCACATAAGGGAAATCATACATAATTCCATAAAATCATAATTAACTCAAGATGTAATTGGGTTACATAACTTTACAAAACATTACAAAAGGTTATACATATAAATAAGGTGGAAAGTACCATAATATAATTTCATATGAGTGAATATAGGGTGTTTACGTATATTGAGAATTATTTTTTTATGATTATAATGAAATTTATTTGTAATTAAGAAAAATACTTGACCATTTAAAAATATATAATTTATTAAATTGGGATAGTAATAATTTATCAGAGAAACCATAAAGGCATAGAGAGTATGTTTCATATAAAATAAAAATATTAATAAAATATGTGTTCAAATGGAATAAAAACATAAAAGTATAATTTATAAAATATTTTTAACATCGTCATAAAAAGATGAAGTTACAGGTCACTTTCAAAATTTATTTTCAAAAAACTGAAGTGAAAAAAATGAAAAACATACTTTTGAAAAATAATATTTAATAATATATCATTAAAAATATGTAAATTTTATTAATATAAATGTGGGTTAAATATATAAAATATTATTTTTAAATTATTTAATTTTTTTTTTATTTTTAAATATCTTCGTTGAAAACCGACATCGTAAAATGAGTAGAAAAAATTAATTTTTAAAATAGGAGAATGGAAATATAGAGATTACATGAGATAACACATAATTAGGTTTCTAATTATAAAGGATAAAAATCGTTCAAAAGGAAACTATATAAAAGGAGAAGAAACCATCATTAAAGATGGTGAGAATTATTCTCAATAATGATATACTATTTATGGGGAATAAATTCATTGAGGAGGAATATTTGAATAAAACATATCATTTTCCAAAGAGATTAAGAGATTGAACTATAATATAAAATCATAGGTAGTAATCAACCAAGATTGGATGATATATGTTCCATAAAAGACATTATAATATAGTTAAGGTATGTGAGTTAACAAAAAAACTTTCAACTCGGGTATGTTTTAAATTGAAATCTATTTGAGGAAAGAACATGATAAGATATTAAATGTCACACCTCAACCCTAATTTAATTTTATTTCAGTTATCTTTAATTTTTTATTAATTTTTTATATTTTTTGTTAAGGTTTAGGTTGTTTTTTCATAGAGAATCTTTCTGTAATGGAGGTTTTGGGTTTTTTGTCTCTATACACTGTTAGTGAGCACAGTTTGGGGGGAAAGTGTGTGGCCTTTGGATGCACAGTTAGTACATTATTTATCCAACCATGTGGAAATACCATGTGGGTGTCCCTTACTTCTAGTATGGTGTTCATAGTTGGTGCACATATTGAAAAATCATGTAGCCAAACCATGTGACTTGCCCAGATTCTTAAAAATTTGAAATTCCAATTTTTCCCCTCTTCTGTTTTTAACCCAAATCGACCCTCATCTCCTCTTGTACAATTTTTTCACATATAGGGTCTCAAAAAAACCTTATCCCTTGGTTCTCTTAACTCTATTGATGCTTCTCCTTTATATCTAGGTAAGTTTATTTGGATTTTTTTCCATTTCCTCCTATCCAATTCCCCCTCTCTTAGTATCTTATTTATTCATGGTGTGGATCCCTCTTGGCCAAAAACTAGGGATATTAATTGATAATATGGGGTGATTTATTTGGTGTTAGTGTGTATGGTTTGTCTCTTGGGATTAATCTATCCTTCTCTTAGAGTTTCATCACATTCTCACGTCATTAAGGTAGGTTTTTTCACCCATTTCTTTTTTAATGCATGGCATTTAATGCTTGATCTTTCTTAAATAATTTTTTAAAGTTATATTCATTATTATGGGGTTCCAAAATGATTTTATATGGAATTTATACATTGTAAATTTGGTTAAAATGAGTTTTTCAAAGTATTTTCTTTGTTATACCTATATACATGTATACAAGGTGTTTGATTAAATGCCATTTGGCCTTGTAAGTTGGTTTTAGAAATTTTGAAATGATGGTATCCCTTTTTTGAGTTGTGTGGATTTGGTTTTCATGTGAGATTGAGCTTTGTGTGTGTATTTGGTGCCTCTTTATGGTCTAGTGCTGATGTGTGGATCCTTTTCATGGGTTGTAATGTTACTTGTGGTTCTTTAATTAGAACCGTAGGAATTTTTATAGATGTGCATTTATATATTTCATTGAATGTGGGTATATCCATATGAGAATGGGGTGAATATATGGATAAGAACACATACATATAAATGGAATTCTATAAAAATTGTTATCATGAACCTTGGTTTTCAAGACACTCTTCTTCCATTTATATCTCTCCTCCCCTATATATCTCAAATGTTTTTCAAAAAACATTAAAAGTTATAAAAATGTATTTATAGATTCTAAATGAATTTTAGTGTGTTTTTTAAATATTGACATAGGTTGGTTCCTAAAAAAATTGTATCATTTCATCCCTTTTTTATTTGGGTTGTCAGGTATATTAGAGATAGGACTGTAATAATTTCATAGGTAGGGGTGGGAAGAGTGTCATGAACTCTTACTCATTATGATTCTTAAGATATTAGGGGTCTTCTGGAACCTGAGTCTTCTGTTTTGGTTTTGGGTTTTTGTCGTTAGTTCTTGTTTAGAATTTTTTTTTGGGGAATGAAAATGGAAGTCAACCGGTGTTACATAGTTAGAATGCATAGAGTAGCGACCCTTGTGCAGCCTGAGAACACAATTATGGATACTTATAGTGGTTAGTTCTTACTTTAGTAATGGTCTACTAAATCATGTCACCAGGTAATGTAGGTACAATAGTTCCCTATTTCATGAGTTTTTCAATGAATTACTCTTTGGTTTGGTTTTGGTTAGTGTGAGTGGATTTTTATTGAAAAATGGTTTTCAAAAAAGTTTTTCAAAATGAAAATGACTTAAATTCATGGTTTTATATTAAATATTTAATTGGTCATTTAAATTTGGTTATGAAGTGGGTTTTGGTATTTAAAATATGGCCTTAGAGTAAAGTGAATTTTAAATTTGGGATAGAATTGGTGTTTTTTTTTTAAAGTATTTTGATTTTGGTTTGTGATGTTTGGTTATTGAGTTTGGTGTTCTAGATTAGGATCTTATTTCAGTTGAATTTTGGTTGGAAATTGATTCAGTTTTCGTTCATTGTGTTATATATAGTATACTTCCTAGAGAGATCCTAAAGGTTTCTAATAAGTCTTTTCCAGTAATTGGACCTACCTAGACTCTTAGTGGAGTGGTAGAGTCGAGTACTTATTAATTTTTGTTGGTTTCCCATGGTGAGAGAAGCCTGTTAGAATCTACAAAATTACTTGAGGTAGTCGAAGGTGTTTTCAGGTCTTTGGGAACTTCTGAAGTTATGAGGGTGTGGGGTGTTTTGGATTTGTTTATGGGTCTGGATTTGGAACGATTTAAGGTGATCCTCCCATCATCATTGCATATTATGATGTATTGGGAAGTTTTTAAAACCACTTCTATTTGATGGTTCATACCTGAGGAGGTAAAGGTGAGAAAAATGGTAGATCTCCAAGGTGTTCAGCAAGGTCAACGGATGGTGAAGTATTATGTTGATCACTTCAAATATTTGATTCCCTTTTCTCTAGAGATAGTATCATTGGATCAGTTGAAATATCCTCTATTTATTTTGGTTCTTCATTATGAAATTAATTATCGATTTCTCTCATTTGGGTAATTTCTATTCGAGAAGCTAGTGGATGAGGTGTTTCTATCTAATTTGGTTCCTAGAGGAAAGTCAATACCAGATGGAAATCTTGTTTCTCTTGGTACTCATAAAGACTCCCCATTTGGAGAGAGGTGTGTTCCAAGTGAACAATTTTTTGAGGAGTATCATTTGTCAGTTTCCACCTCACATTAATCAGAACATTAGATCATGTGAATATAGTGTGGTCGGTTTGGGTATTCAAAGTCATATTTCCATAACCCTCTAAATTTTTGTCGATAGTGTGGTCATTTGGGTCAATTGGATAAGTTATACATGGATCATTTATAGAATAAGAATAATCACTCGAAGGCTAAAAGATCTTGACTATGAGGTAGAAAATATTTCAAGACACCAGGGCTCCAAGAATAGGCCCTAGAGTGATGATTTTCATGAAGTTATAAATTTCATGGTGTAGTGGGGGTTACTGGCCAATATTTTGTCCCCAATGTTGGAATGGGGATGGTTTGAGTTTCCCTTTTGTGATTTTAATTGTTTTTTGAAGTCTCTTTTTGTTGTAAATGATTATTAACCTTAATATCTTGTAGTTTCAGGGGTTTCTAATTACATTATGACACTAGTGTGTTTAACCTTTTATGGATCAATTTTGGATTTGTGTTTTTCTCATTTTTAAGATTTTTGTGTCTTTTGAAAATTATGGTTCATGGTTTGGATTGATATTTGGTTTAAGAATTTTCTATTGGGGCCCCTTATATTGGGAGTTAACCCATATAGGTGGAGTTTTAAATGGTGGGGATACCCACCATGGATCTCCTTATGATTTCCAATAGAGTTATTCGGGTGTGACTTGTAGAGTTGAATGGTCACACTAAGGATCATGGTCACGTTTGGCATCGTTTAGTTTCTTGTTCAATTTTTGTTCCGCATTTGGATGGATGACTTTCTGGGGGAAGAATGTTTTTTAGTGGGGATAATAATCACACCCCAATCATAATTTTCTTTTATTTAATTTATTTTTAATTTTTTCTTTTTTTTAATCTTTTTTTTTTAGGTTCGGGTTGAGTTTCCAATGAGAATCTTGGAGTTTTGGAGGTTTTGGGTTGTTTTTGGATATATGCATGGTAAGTGTGAACAGTTTGGGGATAAAATGTGCGGACTTTGGGTGCATGGGGTTTTTAGAGATAATTTTTTTGTCACATGGTTTATCTTGCATGGTATGTGCATAGTTTATCCCAAGCAATGAGATCCAATGGGGAAACTGTGGGTCCTTTAAGTGGTGTCTGGGAAAAGTCACGCATCATGCACATGGTTAGAGGGAACTATTCGAAAATAATGAAAGGGACTCTATATTTTTTACAGAATCAATTTAAAAGAATGGTTCATGGTTTCCCAAATTGTAAGGGCATCACATGTGAGTGTACCTTCCATTAGGGTGCGCATGGTTGGCACATGGTTTAGAATACCTTACGACAAAACATTGTTGGACTCCTCTTGTTTAATGCTCACAAATCAAGAAAAACATGAAAATAATGTAAATAATGTATATAATGTTAACTCATGTTATATTATGTTATATTATGATTATGATTAATCATAATATATTCTGTGATTATTACTTCTTAAGGTAGATGGAAGATATTTGCCTAAGTATGAGACATTGTTTATGTGATCAAACTATCTCACCATTTAGTCTAGAAATTGGAAATGTATGAGACCCCATTTTCCTGACATTCTGACCATGATAATGGGTCCAGAATCACAAAATTACTAGACACAATTTCCATAACACTAGTTTTGTGACACTGTAACAAGAAACCATTCAGAATTTTGACAAAGGACTTGACACTGTTACCTATAATACCGTTTCCCAAACACAGTAACCTTGCTACTAGTTACAGAAATTACAAAGAAAAAAACATCGTAATTGTTCTAAAAGTTCCATAACTCACGAAGGATGTCACTACAGATTGTGTAATCTCTTTAGAAACACTGTGAATGTGGCACTTCATCTATCTCACAACTAACCGTGACATCGTTCCTTACATAACATTTTTCTTCCTTTTTCAATTAAATTTAAAATTTGATTCTAATGGTCATATTTGATTCCTTTAATGACACTGACATAATTAATGATCATTGGAAGGCATGACACCTGAGATTATGAGTTACAAGGTGTGGGGATCATGTTCCTTGTTGTCCATAATACAAACACCCGAAGATAAAATACAAGATGGTGCATGAGCTGGAAAAAGGGTCAAGAAAGGGACTAAAAGAGATATTAGAGAAGAACATACATGCAAGAAAGAACACATAGAAGAACACATAAATAAATCTTATTTTTAACAATTTATATTTTTGTGGATCAAAACTTTGAACATCCTTGTATCAACAACACATAGAAGAAAAAAGAGAAACTAGCTAAACTAGAAACCAGATCGCAAAACTCATGACACTTTGTTTCTGAGTTTTCTTTCAGAAGAAGACCCGAACCTCAAATATGATGCATCCTTGAAGTTTTGAGATGCATATAAAAACACTCAAATCATTTCTAATCCATTCTTATTATATTCTACTCTATTGGGTACTGTTTTGTTAATATTTTGAGAAGTGGTTGTGTTTGTAATAAAAACACACACTATCTCTAGAAAAAAATTAGAGGATACAAGATATCCTCACAAAAAAATCACTTTATAACTTGTTTCACCCTTGTATAGCTATGGAAGAGGTTATGTGTGACCTGGTTGTTATATTTCCCACATAGAACTATGTTAGAGGTCAAGTGACATGGACAGTCTAGTGTACTGTTGTGTAAACCCCAATTCAGGGTGTAGATCCATGCTTAATATAAATTTCTTGGTGGCATTTGATCACTATGTGGAGTGGATTAGGTCTCGGATTGAGACTGAACTACTTGTTCAAATCATCTATGTTTTTAAATTTAGTTTTACACTATTTTAACTCATATTTCAGAAAACTAAATTTTAATTTGAAACTTATTCTTGGATAGTATTTATAAATATATTGATTTAGTAGATTAATTTAAAAAGTTATATCAATATTTAATATTCTTATAATTAAGAAATAATCAATCTTCTAAGAAACTATTTGAATAGTCAGGCTATTATAAATTTACTGCATTCATTAACTGGTCTAGTTTGTTTTTAAATAGGGGGATCATTACATAATGTTTTTAACAGATACTTTTATAGGAAATCATTTCACCCCCTCTTGAGTTTCATACTCTAACCAACATTTGGTATCAAAGGTTGTTTTTAAACTTCTATTTTCCATGGTTTCAAAACATTTTCAAATATTTTAAACTTTGATTTAGTTGGGTTATAATGATCACAAAATTTCTATTAATTCTGAATTTCTATATCTTTAAAATATAGCATTTATTCTTTGTTATGGATAATAGACATTGAGGTGATAGTACCAATAGACCTCCCTACTTTAATATAACAAATTATGCTCATTGGAAAATAAAAATTAAAATACACTTAGGAATTATAGGATTTTATATTTGGAAAGTAATAAAAGATAAATATGAAATAACAGAAACTCCAAGAACTACATGGAGTGAAGCTACAAATCATGCATACAATAATAATTGTAAAGTTATGAATGCCATGTTTTTTTCTTTAGGTAATAAAGAATTTAATAGAACATATGTTTGTAAATATGCCAATGAAATTTGGGATACCATAGTTATTTCACATAAAGAAAATACAATGTTAAAGAAATGAGACTTAATACCTATAATATTAAGTATGATAACATTAATATGAATCCTGATGAACCCATTTATGATATGTATATCAAGTTTAATGATATAGTCAATATAATGAGCTCTCTTGGAAAGCCAGTGGGTGCCAAAGAACAAATCATGTGGCTACTCAGATTTCTACCTGAAATATATAGAGGAACCGCATTATCAATTAGAGAATCCTATGATATTAGTAAGTTTCCAGTCAAGGAGCTAATAGGTAAATTGATGATTTATGAGGAAGAGTGAAAGGTAAACAAATAGAAATAGGAGGAACCAAAGAAAAAATTAGTGGCTTTTAAAACCAATTCTTCCAAAAATAATGAAAAGAAGATACAAACTCATTCTAACAGTATAAGTAATAATGATTCACTATCAGACAATGATGAAGAAATGAATCAATTTTCCTAAAGGTTTAAGAATTTTTATAGGAGGAATAAATTCTTCAATTTCCCTAGCTATAAAGGAACATATGATTAGAAGGTAATCTGGAATAAGGAATGTAAAAGGAATGAGAACTCAAATGAAATAGTCTACCATGAATGTAAGAGAAAGGGACATGTAATAGCTGGCTATCCCAAGATAAAGTATAAAACTAAATATGTGGAAAAAAATAGAAAGTATAAAAAGGTAATGAAAGAAACATAGATTTCTTTTGAGGATAGCTAATGTGACTCATATTCTTCACATGATAATATGTGTTTCGTGAATAACACATTAGAGGTAACCCTTGAGTCTCTTTTACAAAATTATTATTATTATAGAGATTAAAGTGATTCTAAAAATATAGTTAATAAAGAAATGTTTGAATACTTCCAAATTCTAGAAGATATATGCAATGAATTAAAAGATAAATATAAATCTCTAAATAAATAGAATTCTTTCACTTCTATGGTTAAATATAATTTTACTATAGAAAAGGAAAACAATTCTCAATTACATAAAGACGAAAATGAACATAAATTATCTAATAAGCAATTGAAAAAGGATTAGAAAAATTTACCAATGGATGGAATACTCTAACACAGATTCTTGGTAAACAAGTAGCTTCTTTGTATAATATGGGTATAGGATACCAACATGGACATAGGAACATAGCTAAAACTCATTTTACAACAAAATCTACAAAATCTGTTTTCATACCCAGTACTAAAAAATCTACTAGTTCTATCCCTAGGATGTTATTCACTACTTTTAGTTTTTTAAGACCAAACAATGTTTACTTTTTCAATACGTTACAAACTTTTTATAGAAATCCCATGAAGCAAGTATTGGTTCCCAAATCTCTTATTACTGATGTTAATGGACCCAAACAAATCTAGGTACCAATATCGTCTCTTGATTAATTATTTTGTAGGAAATATTATTAAAGAGATCTTTTATAATTATATGGTATATAGATAGTGGATGTTCAAGGAATATGACAGAAGATTACTCATGCTTCAAAATTTTGATAAATATTGATGATGGGCATGTCACATTTTGTGACAATGCTAAAGGAAACATAATTTTCATTGTCCATATTGGTAACTCTAACTCATTTTTAATTTCTAAAGTAATTTTTTTTATTGATTAAAATATAATCTTCTTAGTATTTCAAAATTATGGGATGATGGTTTTCAAGTTAAATTTAAAAATAATGCATGAAATGTTTTTAATTCTAAAAATGAATTAGTATTTTTTTCTTTTATAAATGAAAATTTTTATGATATTAACCTATATTCTTTAGTTTCTCAAAATATTTCTTGTTTAAGTGTCTTTCACAAAGAGTCTTGGATTTGGCATAGAAGAATAGTACATTGTAATATTGTAAAGACTCGTAAAATTCAAGGGAAATTTTTTATTCTTAATTTTCTTTGGGATTTTACAAGAACGCGGTTTCTGACGGCACCAGATTCTGAGGCCCGGTGTGCCCGGAATCAATTTCCTAAGTTTAGCTCGGGTACGTTTAGTGAATGAATGAGCGGGTTTTCCTAACTTTTTAACCGGTACTCGGAATCGAAATCTGAGGGCACCAATGAAACCGTAGCGCCAGTAATTGCTTATGAACACCTTTTATGGAGTTGCGTTTTCTCGGGTGTGGTTATTTAAAAAAAGGTTAACTAATGAATAAAATAAAATTTGTGCAATAATTTTTATTTTATGTTCTAAGTAGTTTAAACCTACTTATGGAAGTTGAGGTGGGACCCACTATATCCTAACCCCACTTGATAGGATATTAGTGAGGTGGGCCCCACACGAGCCCCACCTTTTCAACTTCCTAAAACCCCCATTATTTTTTGTAACACACCTGCACGCCCTTATTAAATGCCAAGTCAACTCTCACATTAATTAGACTGTTAAGAATCTTCAATTAATTCAATTAATTGAATGAATTCTTTTGAATTTCAAATGGAATGTTGGCTTGTGTGTTTTAATTAAATAAGACAAAGTCTTATTTCATTAGGGGTTGCTTCGTTGTGTTGAGAGGGAGAGTTCCATGAAGAACTTCGTCTTCCCCCTTGAAGAACGTGAAGAACGTACCGACACAGATGAAGAATGCCGACCTCCGAAGAAGGACGACAAAGAATGCTAATTCCTTAGAGATCGATGATGTGACGTTGTGTACCACGACGCCGAAGATCCTATTCTCTGTGACGCCGTGTACCGCGACGTTGACGACTCTCACGGAGCCTCCTTCCGCGACGCCGTCTTCCGCAACGTCTTTTTTCCATGACGAACCTCGTTCGACGACTTCATCAAAGTAGGGGTTAATTTTTTGTTTGTGATTTCTTTGTCGTTCATCGACTTTTATATTGGGCCGCCTGTTATCGTAATAACGGGAGGAGGTCGGACTGCACGAACATGGCCGAACCTCCTCCCCCTTGATGTTGTACTTGTTGCGGCACGAGCAAAGGAAGTGCGGTGCAACGACACCGCGCGGAAGCAAGAGGAACAGGCAAAGATGTGTGGCGTCATCGCGTCGTGCCAGTCGGACAAGGCCGCGGCCTATGGTCGCGGTGGTGTGGGGAGCGGCGGCCAGAACCGCCGGCCGCCGGTGCAAGGGAGGCGGGAGCCGCAGGGGGTCCGGCGGTGACACACCGGTCGGCCGGTTTCTGAGAAACCCGAGGGTCGTAACCCCCGGCTGGCAAAGGGCAGGCCCCCCATGCGGGGTCTGTTCTCAATCAGTGGGCCAGCCCCCCCCCCCCCTGCCTTTCCGCGACAGCTCGGCCAAGCCGAGCTGTCTGGCCACACGGGCCACGCCCGCGCCAGGCCAACCGGCCACCCAGGTCGGGCCGGGACACGCCCTAATGGGCCGGACCCGGACTCGGTTCGGGTCGCCCGGTTCGGGCCGACCCGGGGGGTCTTGGGCCGGGTCGGTCCGGGCCCAAAACCCCCTATTTCCTGTCAGTTCCATTCAAATGCATGTATCTTGGAATACGGACTTCCGATTAATGCACCGTCAGTTGAGATGTGATCCTTGGATCGAGATGGTTGTTTAGGTATATTACACTCAAGTTTTCGGAGAACTTTGGGTATGGCTGGGTTGGTTCGAGCATGAAACCAATCGGGCCCTCGGAGCGGAAACACTTATAACTTGAGCTCCGGATGTCCGATTGATGTGTCTTCAACTTTGTTGGATTCCTCTTAGTGAGACAGACATTTTGTCTTACTCCGCTTGAGGTTTGGACGCAGTTGGAGTGCAGTCGGGTTGGTTTTGACTTAAAAACCAACCGGGCCCCTGTAACGAAAAAGCCAATAACTCTCAGATCGTGCGTCCGATTGACGCAACGTCTATCCCATTGAGTTCCCTATGTCAAGATGGAACTTTGGGATACATCAACTCCAGACTACATGTCAGTTGATGTATCGACCCCTTGGCTCGTGGAATGGACCCTCTCGGAAACGAGTGTGCTGTGTGTGGAAACCCTAGAGCTGGATGAGACTTGACGACTGTTGATCGATCGACTCGAAGTGTTTTGATAGCCCAGTAGGGAGCACTTGGTTGTAGCGGAAGACCCACGGTGGAGGAGCACTTGGTTGTAGCGGCAGACCCGCGGTACTCAATAGAAGAAGTACCTATGTAGGCTATGAGGGGGAACGCTTGGTTGTAGCAGCAGACCCATGGTGGGAAGCGCTTAGTTGTAGCAGCAGGCCCATAGTACTCGACAGGTGGAGTACTACAGTAGTCCAAGGTTAGTGGGAAGCACTTGGTTGTAACGGCAGTCCCACTGTACTTGATAGAGGAGGAGTTCCCCAGTAGCTATGGGTTCGACGGTGATGGCAAGCGTATGGGAATCCTTCGTGGGTTCGACAGTGAAGACTATCGTACTAGAATACTCTATGGGTGCGACGACAACGACAACCGTACTTGAATCCTTCATGGGTTCGGCGGTGACGACTACAGTACTTCTATCCTACGTGGGTCCCATCTAGATGAATCAGTAACTATATCTGATCATCTCCTTTTGCTTTACAAATGATGTATACCTGTGTGAGATGAGTCTTGACTTTCAATCATTATCTTCGATATGATTGACTTGATTTCATATGTGGATTGGGTTGTGCTTTCCTATGTGGATTGGGTTGTACTATCCTGTGTGGATGTGATAGAACTTGGTCTCGGATGTTGGAGCCGAACTGGAATTGATGACTTAGGTATATGTATGGGCATATACCTAAGTAGTGTTGGATGTTACTTCATTATTGTATCTTTCCTTTTTGGATTATTCTTTGTGGATTCTGGGAGACCTTCGGGGGTCTCGGGGTCCCTACTGAGTAGAATATACTCACCCCTGCACGGGTTATGCCCGCACTATGTTTTGTTGGATGCAGACGACGGACAGTGCTGATCGTGGTTGAGGCTTGTGGAGCAGGTCGGTACCTGGAGGTGAACCACTGGGCGGGACGTACACGGAGCGGACGGCTAGACCTGAAGAGCTGCGGAGGCTATCTGTACCCACCCTTCAGGTGGGACTTCCATTTGACGGCTCGATGTTGCTGCTTTACTTTCATTTGTTGTACTTTCTTTCCATTTGTACTTTACTTTCAATTTGAGTTTGTATTCTGACCCATTTACATTTTGCACTTACTATTGTACCCAGTTTTACTTAGTGTTTACTTCTTATTTCTTACTCTGTGGTGTTTATTTAATTTATAAAGGCAATGGCTTCCCCTATTTTCGGGATTTATGCCTTGGTGCTAGTCACCAGCCCCTGGCCTATGGGAGGCGGGCTTGGGGTAGTCACGGCACGGGTCCTGAGGATGGGTCATGACAAATTGGTATCAGAGTAGAGCAGTTCTACCGCAGAACTCAGGACTCTGATCTTTCTTCTATGTGAAGCAATGGTGTTAAGGGTATTGAGTGTGGTTGTCAGTCCATGGAGTCTAGTGTTGGTGCGGCGGCCGACGTATCCGTACACCAGGACCCTGACTTCTGATTTCCGACTAAGTGCAAGAAAACACTGATTGAATGTGTGTTTCAAAAGTTTTCTTTGTGATTACTTTGTGTCAGCTCACCAGGTATAATGTTTTGACCATGGCACACCTATCTCTTTCTAGGATGGCCCCACGATGGCAGCTAGCTAGGGTTCAGAGCTTTGTGCGAGACGACAGCCCACCGAGCGACGAGGCCTCGGTGCAGGGCCCTTTTTCAGTGGAGGCACAGACAGTACCTCTACCCACCAAGCCACCGATGCCACCAGCCCCAGCTACTGAGAGTGAACGTCGCCTTAGTGCACTGCATGAGTTTCAGCGTCAAAGACCACCCAGGTTCTGTGGGGAGACGGACCCTCAGGCAGCCGAGGATTTGGCTGGAGGCTGTAGTTCAAGTTTTCAGGTTAGTGGAGACACCAGCTGACCTCATGGTGATCCTTACAGTGAGCCTCCTACACGCAGCAGCAGGTAGATGGTGGAGCTTGATGCTCCAGGTGCACGATGAGGCATCCCTTCTGTGGGAAGACTTCGAGATCCTGTTCCAGGAAGAGTTTGTACCAGCCACCCTTCGAGCGGTGCCCATATAGGAGCTACTTCATCTTCAGCAGGGAAGCATGACAGTGGCGCAGTATTCAGCGAGGTTCACCGATCTCTCGCGTTACTCTAAAAATATGGTACGGGACCCATTCTTCAGGGCCCGAACCTTCGATCAGGGGATCAGGAGAGAGATTAGATTTTCAGTTGTTTCTCACAGCATCCCGATGCAGACAGGGGTGTTTGGGCGATCCCTCTTAGTGGAGAGTTTCCTTACTGAGCAGTCTCCAGCAGCATGACCCACTACTAGTCGGCATGCGGCAGAGTCTTCTACATCGGGTAGTAGACAGATGATGTAGAGGTCCAAGAGGACCAGACCTACAGGTGATCGACCGCATGACACAAGATCGTGTGTGCGAGGCACCCGGGGTGGAGAAAGACTTGCCAGGAGCGGACAATGTTACTCCTGCGGCGGGGTTAGTCACATGGCACGTGACTGCCTGACCCTCCATACTGATGACTAGCGGATAAATGAAGGACCTCCCAGGCAGAGGTAGAGGTTCGATCGGGGCAGATCTCAATGAGCAGGAGACCGAGGTAGGGGAGCGGGCCGTGCAGCGGGTGGTGGGTGACACTTTGAGTCCCTACCACCACCACCACCAGGAAGTCCACCCTGGCCGTAGGGAACGGGTGGACAGGGGAGAGCTCAACTTCAGGCAACTGAGGCCTACGATCATGGATCTCCGGGAGCAGATGGACAGGAGCAGGACTAGCTCCAGGCATGGAGACTTTTGTTCATGTTGCTTCTAGATTTGTTGATGTTTGTTTGTGGATGCTTTGTGTCTTAGTACTTTGATCTGCAGTAATAAAAGACTCCTTTCTTTGTGGAATTTACTTTCCTGTCCTCTCTTTATGTTGTTACTAAGAGGTTCCGGTTTAAACTGTTGACTTGACCCTCACTTTTGAGATTCCTACTGGAGGAAACCCAGTGACCACACACTGATGCCAACAGTGTGACACAAACCTTGGAGGTGAGAGTAACGGTTGGATCTCTTGTTAGTAGCGTCGAGGCCTTATGACGTCATCCTTAGTATAGATTAGTATCATCCATATAGGAATTGACTGTATTAGGTGAAGAACGTGGTTCATCCTGGGGATGAGACCAGATTTCTCTTATCGTCAAAGATGAAATCTTAGCATCTCTTGTAGGACCAGAGAAGGTCCAGGTCATCCAAGAGTAGATGAGGACAGCTCAGAGCTGACAAAAGTCTTTTGATGACAGGAGGCGGAGACCACTGGAGTTTGAGGATGGAGACCACGTTTTCCGACGGGTCTCACCTCGATGTGGATTACGAAGTTTTAGCCACGACGGAAAGTTATCTCCGTGCTTCATCAGACCATTCCAGGTACTCAGCAGGATAGGCGAGGTGGATTATCTCCTGGCTCTACCACCTCAATTGCAACGGGTGCACGATGTCTTCCACGTATCTCAGCTGAGGAGATACGTGCATGACCCGACACATATCATCGACCATGGGGAGATGGACATTGAAGATGGGGTGACTTTTGCGGAGGTCTCGGTGGAGATCGAGGATCGACAGGAGCGGGTCCTACGTGGATGGTTGATTCCTTTAGTGCGCATCATATGGGAACACGGGAACCTCCAGGAGAGCACTTGGGAGTGGGAGGCTCAGATGCGTGCACAGTACCCACATTTGTTCCCCTAGTTTATGATGTATCTTTACGGGGACGTAAAGCCCTGAGGTTTAAGTAATGCAAAGACCCATAAAATTCAAGGGAAATTTTTTTTTCTTAATTTTCTTTGAATTTTACAAGAACGCAGTTTCTGACGGCACCTAATTTCGAGGCCCGGTGTGCCCGGAATCAATTTCTGAAGTTTAGCTTGGGTACGTTCAGTGAACGAACAAGCGGGTTTTCCTAACTTTTGAACCGATGCTCAGAATCGAAATCCGAGGGAACTAATGAAACCGCAGCACCGGTAATTTCTTAGGAACACCTTTTATGGAGTTGCATTTTCTCGGGTGTGGTTATTTAAAAAAAGGGTTAACTAATGAATAAAATAAAATTTGTGCAACAATTTTTATTTTATGTTCTAAGTAGTTTAAACCTACTTATGGAAGTTGAGGTGGGACCCACTATATCCTAACCCCTATTGATAGGATATTAGTGAGGTGGGCCCCAAACGAGCCCCACCTTTTCAAATTCCTCAAACCCCCATTATTTTTTGTAACACACCCGCACCCCCTTATTAAATGCAAAGTCAACTCTCACATTAATTGAACTGTTAAGACTCTTCAATTAATTCAATTAATTGAATGATTTCTTTTGAATTTCAAATGAAATGTTGGATTGTGTGTGTTAATTAAATAATACAAAGTCTTATTTCATTAGGGGTTGCTTCGTTGTGTTGAGAGGGAGAGTTCCACAAAGAACTTCATCTTCCTCCTTGAAGAACGTGATGAACAAACCGACACCGACGAAGAACATCGGCCTCCGACGAAGGACGACAAAGAACGCTAATTCCTCAGAGATCAATGACGCGATGCCATGTACCGCGATGCCGATGATCCTCTTCTCTGTGACACCATCTTCCGCAATGTCTTTTTCCCTCGACGAACCTCATTCGACGACTTCATCGAAGTAGGGGTTAATTTTATGTTTGTGATTTCTTTTTTGTTCATCGACTTTTATATTGGGCCACCTGTTATCGTAATAATGGGAGAAGATCAGACCGCACGAACATGGACGACCCTCCACCCCCTTGATGTTGTACTTGTTGCAGCAGGAGCAAAGGCAGCGCGGTGCAACGGCACCGTGCGGAAGCAAGAGGAACGGGCGATGATGTGCGGCGCTGTCGTGTCGCGTCGTTAAAGCCGAACGAAGCCGCGGCGCCATCGCGCAGCGTCGGAGAACCACGAAGAAGCCGCAGTCGGATCGGGGCCGCGGTGGAAGGGCGCGGTGTCATCGCACCGCGCCGGTCAGACAAGGTCACGGCCTATGGCCGCGGTGGTGCGGGGAGCGGCAGTCGGAATCGTCGGTCGCCGGTGCAAGGGAGGTGGGACCCGTAGGGGGTCCCGCGGTGACACACCGGCCGGCCAAACCGGCCGTCCGGTTTCCGAGAAACCCGGGGGTCATAACCCTTGGCTGGAAAAGGGCGGGCCCCCCATGCGGGGGCCGTTCTGGATCAAGGGGCAGCGCCCCCCCCCCCCCCCCTTCCGCGACAGCTCGGCCGAGCTGAGATGTCTGGCCATGCGGGTCGCGCCCGCGCCAGGCCAACCGGCCGCCCAGGCCGGGACGCGCCACGCTGACCGTGCCGGGTCGTACCCTAATGGGCCGGACCCGGACTCGAGTCGGTTCGACCCGGTTCGGGCCGACCCAGGGGGTCTTGGGCCGGGTCGGTCCGGGCCCAAAACCCCCTATTTCCGGTCAGTTCCGTTCAAATGCTCATATCTTGGGCTACGGACCTCCGATCGATTCACCATCAGTTGTGATGCGATCCTTGGATTGATACGGTCGTTTCGGTATATTACACACAAGGTTTCGGAGAACTTTGGGTATAGCCGGGTTGGTTCAAGCACGAAACCAACCGGGCCCTCGGAGCGGAAATGCTTATAACTTGAGCTCTGGACGTCTGATTGACGTGTCGTCGACTTTGTTGGATTCCTCTTAGTGAGATGGACCTTTTGGATTACTCTGCTTGAGGTTTGGACGTAGTTGGAGTTTGGTTGGGTTGTTTTTGACTTAAAAACCAACCGGGCCCCTGGAACGAAAAAGCCAATAACTCTCAGACCGGGCGTCCAATTGATGCGTCGTCTATCCCGTTGAGTTCCCTATGTCGAGACATAACTTTGGGATACATCAACTTAGTACTACGTGTTAGTTGATTTATCGACCCCTTGGCTCATGGAGCGGACCCTCCCGAAAACGAGCATGCTGTGTGCGGAAACCCTAGAGCTGGCTGAGACTTGACGACTGCTGATCGATCGACTCAGAGTATTTCGATAGCCCAGTGGGGAGCGCTTGGTTGTAGCGGAAGACCCATGGCGGAGGAGCACTTGGTTGTAGCGGCAGACCTGCGGTACTCAACAGAAGGTGTACCTCTGTAGGCTATGAGGGGGAGCGCTTGGTTGTAGCGGCAGACCCATGGTGGGAAGTGCTTGGTTGTAGCAGTAGGCCCACAGTACTCGATAGGTGGAGTATTACATCAGCCCAAGGTTAGTGGGAAGCGCTTGGTTGTAGCATCAGGCCCACTGTACTCAATAGAGGAGGAGTTCCCCATCAGCTATGGGTTCGACGGTGATGGCAAACGTACTGGAATCCTCTGTGGGTTCGACGGTGAAGATTATCGTACTGGAATCCTCCATGGGTTCGACGACGATGACAACCATACTCTAATCCTCCATGGGTTCGGCGGTGACGACTACAGTACTTGTATCCGATGTGGGTCCCATCTAGATGAATCAGTAAATACATCTGATCATCTTCTTTTGCTTTACAAATGATGTATACCTATGTGAGCTGAGTCTTGACTTTCAATCATTATCTTCAATATGATTGACTTTCTTTCCTATGTGGATTGGGTTGTGCTTTCCTGTGTGGATTGGGTTGTACTATCCTGTGTGGACGTGATCAAACTTGGGCTCGGATGTTGGAGTTGAACTGGAATTGATGACTTAGGTATATGTATGGGAATATACCTAAGTAGTTTTGGATGTTACTTCGTGATTGTATCTTTCCTTTGTGGATTATCCTTTGTGGATTATCCTTTGTGGATTCTGGGAGACCTTCGGGGGTCTCGGGGTCCCTACTGAGTAGCATATACTCACCCCTACATGGGCTATGCCCGCACTACGTTGTGTTGGATGCAGACGACGGACAGCGCTGATCGTGGTTGAGGCTTGTGGAACAGGTCGGTACCTGGAGGTGGACCACTGGGTGGGACATACACGGAGCGTACGGATAGACCCGAGGAGCTGCAGAGGCTATTTGTACCCACCCTTCATGTGGGACTTCCAGTGGACGGCTAGACGTTGCTGCTTTACTTTCAGTTGTTGTACTTTCTTTCCATTTGTACTTTACTTTCAGTTTGGGTTTGTATTCTGGCCCATTTACTTTCCGCACTTACTACTGTACCCAGTTTTACTTAGTGTTTACTTCTGCTTTCTTACTCTGTGGTGTTTGTTTACTTTATAAAGGCAATGCCTTCCCCTTTTGTCAGGATTTACACCTTGGTGCTAGTCACCAGCCCCTGGCCTATGGGAGGTGGGCTTGGGGTAGTCACGGCACGGGTCCCGAGGACGGGTCGTGACAAATATATACTCACTTAGAAATATTACTAGAAAAGTCTTAGTCAAGGATCTACCTAAACTTGACTTTCCAAATGAAAAAGTCTGTAATCCTTATCGAAAGGGTAAATAACACAAAATCTTTTTTAAACTAAAGAAATAAGTTTCAACTTCTCAACCTCTCGAGTTGGTTCACATGGACTTGTTTGAACCATCTAGAGTTTCAAGTATAAATGGGAATCACTATGTCTATTTTCTTATATATGACTTTTCTATATATACTTAGGCGTTTTTCTTAGCTCACAAAATTGAATCTTGTTCTCATTTCACCAAGTATGATAGAATATTAGAAAACCTAAGTTGTCTTAAAATTAAAAACCTAAGAAGTGAACATGGATGTGAGTTTGAAAACCAAGAGTTTGAATCTTTTTGCTTAAAAATGGCTATAGTCTTAACTTCTATTCCCCTAGGATACCTCAATAAAAGGGTGTTATAGAAAAAAAATAGAACTTTATAAGAAATATCTAGAACCATGCTTAATTAATATGACCTACCAATCTACTTTTGGGTTGAAGCTATCAATACAACTTGTTATATTATTAATTGAGTCTTAATCATACTAAATCTTAAGAAAATTACCTATGAGTTGTGGAACAATAGAAAACTCAAAGTTAATTAATTCAATGTTTTTGGTTGTAATGTTTATATTCTCAATACTAAGTACAATATTGAAAATTTTGAATCCAAAAGTGATGAAGGAATATTTCTAGGTTATTCAATCTCTTGTAAATCCTATAGAGTATTTAAGAAAATAATCAAATGTTTGGAAGAATCTGTACATGTCATATTTGATGAAACATATCCACATGAGCCTAAGACCTCCCTATAAAACCATTAGAATCTTGGGTCGAATCTAGACATAAATAAAAAATCTATTGACCCTACTATCTAGCAATATGTAAAATCTTCCAATTTTGTAAATTCTCTAGAATCTAGACATGATGAACCCGAACCTGTTGAAGAACCTAAAATCATTAGCCCTTTGTTTTCAAGAAAAATTATTACCCTTAAGAACCATCATTTAGATTTTGTTTTTGTATATTTAGATAAATGAATTTAGACAATATATTCTCAAAGAAATCAGGTTGAACATCAAGTTTTATTGTCATAGATTGAGCCTAAGAACATCAATGAGGCAATCAATGATGAATTTTTGGTGATGGATATTAAATAAGAATTAAATAAATTTGAAATAAATAGAGTCTAGAAACTAGTGGGTAGACTTAAAGACACCATGACTATAGGAACTAAATGGGTGTTTAGGAATAATGTAAATGAAGGTGGTAATATTGTAAGAAACAATGCTAGATTTTTTGATCAAGGTTATAGTCAAGAAGAATGCATTTACTATGAGGAAACATTTCCACCAGTTGCAAGACTTGGATCCATTAGAATCTTTCCTGAATATGCAACACATATAAGTTTCAAACTATATCAAATGTATGTTAAGAGTGCATTCCTAAATAGGCATATAGTTGAGGATGTTTTTGTTGAACAAACCTCTGGTTTTACGAATCCTAATTTTCTAAATCATGTTTCTAAATTAACAAAAGACTTATATGTTTTTAAACAAGCTCCAAGAGTGTGGTATGATAAACTAAGTAGTTCTTTAATTTCTAAAGGTTTTACAAAAGGTATAGATGATCTTACTCTTTTTATAAAAAATAATTTCTAAATATGTTTTAGTTGTTAAAATCTATGTTGATGATATTATTTTTTTATCTTCAAAAAATCCATTCTCTGATGATTTTTCAAAGATGATTCAAAATGAATTTGAAATGAGTTTAATGGGTGAACTAAAATTCATTCTTGGATTTCAAATATTTCAAAATAAGGAAGGTATTATTTTGAATCAAAGTAAATATGATAATGATCTTCTAAAATGTTTTCACTTATAAAGTACTAAAAGTAGTGACACTCTAATGAGTACCACCTGTAAGTTGGATCTTGATGAGAATGGTAAAACTGTTGATCAAACAAATTATAGAGGAATGATTGGGAGTTTACTCTACTTAACTACTAATAGGCCTGATATTATGTTTAGTGTGAGTATGTGTTCCCATTTTCAAGAAAATCCTAAAGAGTCGCATCTTCTTATTGTTAAAAAATTTACAAATACCTAAAACATACTACCAATATAGGACTATTTTATCCTAGAGGACAATCAATTGACTTAATTTGCTATTTAGATGCTGATTTTTGTGGTTGTAAGTAAGATGTAAAAAAGCACATCTGGAACATGTCACTTTTTGGAAAAGTAACTAGTATCATAGGGTAGTAAAAACCAAAATTTTGTTGCATTATCTACTGTCGATGTTGACTAAATTGTTTCTGGTAGTGGTTGTGCTCATATTTTGTGGATGAAAGACACTTTTCTAGATTATGGATATCAATTTAGACATGTCCCTATAAATTTTGATAACATGAGGGCTATTAAAATATCTAAAAATTCTATTTATCATTCAAGAACAAAACATATTGATGTAATAAATCACTTTTTGAGAGATCATTATCAAAAGGGTGATATCACCTTAGAATTCATTGGAACTGAACATCATCTTGCTGACATGTTCACTAAGACATTATATTCTAAAAGGATGTGTTACATCATACATGAATTAGGAATAATCATCCTTGAGTGACTAGTTTACTTTCTAATAGATAATGTCTCATATTTACTATCTCATGCTTATTGTCTCTCAGGTTTGTTGTCTCATTTTGATGTCTCGCTAATTACGTCGCACTATCTAGAGTCACACCACAATACTGACACCATGACTACCTATTCTAGACTCATTTTTATGACATGGACTTTTTTTAAATCATTTCCCATATCGTTGTACTGATTATTTTATTTATTTTATACCATGTTTTTTTTATTTTGCAACTTTTGAACTCTTTAAATAATAAAAACTTTTATTTTTATTTCTCTCTTCACTCTTACACTCTACACCTGAAGCCAATCTCTTTTCTCTCGAACTTATCTTCTTTATTGAGCCCACATTTAATTCTTGTGATAGAGTTTACATCTTCATTGTCTCATATAAATCACCGGTATTCAAAGAAACATGAAAAGGTTTCTATTACCATGATCGAGAAACCACAAAACTCGGGTCTTGAAGAACATATAGTCGTGCCAGAGAAAGAAATTTGTACCAAGTGGCTCCTATCAAGTAAGTATATTATTCTGAATGTCTTGGAAGAAAAAGGATGGTCAGAGTGTCTTACAAAAGGGAAAATACATATCTATTCAAAGCTTGTTTTCAAATTTTATCAGTATGTTTAGTTCTATTTCAACTCTGAAGAAGATTTTGTGGTTTGAAGCTGAGTGAATGGACATATATGTACCTTTTATTCAATGTTGTGGGATTACTACATTGAAATACCCCATTAATGAATTTGTTAGGATAATCAAAGAGTTCCTCCTCTATAAAGTGACATATTTAGTTTTGAAGAGGCCTTGGGTGAGTTGACTGAAAACAAAAAAAGGCTTATTACTGTTGAACTGAATGGAGTGACTAGGTTTTCCTTTAAGTTTATTCAACACCTAATATGTTCAAGGAAATGAGACTTTTCTACTCTCAATAATCAAGATGTGTTTTTGATACATCTTCTAAAAAATGGTCATAAGATTAATTTGTGTAAGTATATTATCCTTCACATATGTGACATGATCAAGACAACATCAAATTCAACTTCTATTTTCTATTTAAGGATTATATATGATATGCTACTATAAAGAGGTATGGTTGGTAATAATAAATAAGTGGTTAAAGATTATGATTTTTGTATATCTATGGATACATGCATATGAATAAAGATCAGTTGGAATCCATGGAAGAGATCATGGGTTGAAGATAATGATAGATTGTATGAGAAATTTAATCATGTTGACCACCCTTCTTGACCTAAGAATTTCATTGAACATACTTTAGAGTTAGATGAGCTTGTGGAATACTCATATGAAGGAATAGATGTAGATAGATCTAGAGGATAAAAAGATGATGATGAATGTGAAGCAATTATGGAAGAATCTCATGAACCTAAGGATGTTCCCTTTAGATAATCTCCTCTATCTAAAGGTGATAAAGATGTAATAAAAGGAGGTGAAGGTGTTGATATAAGTTAAGTTTTTGTTGAATAAGATGATGTTGTTGTGGAAGATATTGCTTTTCCTGAATAAAAGACAGGGGAAGAACCTGTAAGAAACCAAAGTGATTTATTCTATTAAATATAGAATGGAGTAATCATTTAAATTAGCTATAGGTATGGCTGAATTTGATAAAGAAGATGGTGTAGATGCT
The DNA here is from genome assembly GCA_963277665.1 of Viscum album. NCBI lineage: Eukaryota > Viridiplantae > Streptophyta > Magnoliopsida > Santalales > Viscaceae > Viscum > Viscum album. Next base: position 425,164,920 of record OY728164.1, read on the forward strand.
TGTCCAGAGATTGAGTCTTTTAGTCCTATAAGATATGCACCTATTGAAGGGGAGAAAACCCCATGCTTGGAAAGGATTGAAGTGACAAATCCTATTCACTCAAGTTATGTGGATACATGGTATTGGTTTCCAAGGTATTTTGATATTGATGAGTCTCAATGAATCTCAGTTCTGGGATTAGATCTTTCTACGTTGTTTTAGCTGAAACCAATCCCTAAATATATGTCTCCTAAGGAAACAGAACCTGTTTTAGTTCTTACTCTTAAACCTTCTCAAGAAACTCCTAGTTTTGTAAGTCAATAAGATTTAAATTTTTTTGAGAAAATATTTTGTCTAGTTTTGAGAACCTCATAAATTCATAGCCAACCCTTATGACTAATCTCAATGAAAGGGATGTTGCATTTCTTCTGGAGAAAATACTATAGAAAATCCAACCCAAGATGCTTTATGAAATTCATAAATTCTAGATTGAGAAAAATTAGTTGAGTGATGAGGTGAAATATTTAAAATCTATGGTTGAGGAAATGAATAAAGACTTAGAAGCTTCTCAATCCCCTATTGCTAATCTCAATGAGGATGATGCAGATATGATCCCACAAAAGGTTATATATTTGATTCAACCCAACTTGATTACTGTGTATAAAAAGGTGGTTGAGAACAACACCAAAATAGAAAATGAGATGTGTGGGCTTCTCTCTCGAATAAATAATCTGACCACTAAATATAAAGGATGTTTATATATTGTTTTAAATTAGTTTAAGACTCTCACATCAACTTTTTATGCTCCATCTACTTCTACTCATCCATATTATCCTTTGTATAGTGAATTAATCAAATAGATATTTAAATAATAACTTTATTCTATGTAGAGTGGTACTGATAAGTAATGTCTCTCTACAATAATTAATAACAGTAACCATGTGCTTGACTTTGTAATAATTCACTCCAAAATTTCCACTTTTGATCAGGAAGAAATATCTAAGAAAGTTGATTACTACTTTAAGAGTATATATTCCAAGCATGAGTTGAACAATCATTTCATGTATCTTGTGGATAATTTAAATCAAACTCTTATAAATCAGGATTTCAAAGATCAAGTCCATAATCTAAAGGACTTCACACCTACTATGGAAAAATTCATAGAGAAAAATGATGACTTTGAAAAGGCCCTGAAGTATGGTGGTGAAATAATCACATATTTTATCAATATGTTAAATCCTTATCCTCAAGTTCAGAGAATAGACATCATGGCTCCTACAACAGATCCTTTGAGACATGGACTGATTCTTTCTACTAATACTTCTTCTTACACTTATTTTGAACTTATAACCATGTTTATCTCCTAGGTTCTGAGCTAGATAAACCATGTTATTATAGGGAAACTGTTGCCTCTGTCTTCCACCAAACTAACCCTTTCCCCTAAAATAATTGAAGGAGTCTATTTGCCTTATCTTCCTACTACTTCTACCACCTCCACCTCTACACCTTCTGCTTCTACTCTTGTTGTCTCTGACATGGATAAAGAGAAGGTTATAGAATCTGAAGATAAGTGAAGGATAGTTTTTGATAGGGTGGTGATGTATTCTATTTTAATGACTATAATATTCTCTATTTTTATATTTAATGAAAAGTTTTTTCTCTATTTTATTCACTTTTTGGTTTCATTTAGTGTCTGTTTTTCCTTTATCTTATTATCTTTTTGACAATACCAAAGGGGGATAAGAGCTTGCAGCATTTGTGTTAAAGGGGGAGAAATAAGAACTGTATTTTTGGTATTTATGGGAAAATAACATTTATGGGAGAAGAACTACATTTATTCTATTTGTTACATATATTCTTTACTACCTTGATATGATAAGAAATATTTTTATTCCTTTCTAAGATTTTTTGATTGTAAAAACTAGGATTTTTTATCATCAAAAAGGGAGAGATTGTTGGACTCCTCTTGTTTTAATGCTTAAAAATCATGAAAATCAAGAAAATCATGTAAATCATGTTTAATTCTTATAAATAATTTTTAATCATGTTTTGTTATGTTTTATTATTATTACGATTATCCATAATTCATTCTGTGAGTATTACATCTTAATACAGATGGTAGATATTTTCCTAAGTATGAGACATTGTTTCTGTGATCAAACTGTCTCGCCATTTAGTCTGGAAATTGGAAATGTCCATGACACTATAACCATGCTGTGGGTTCTAGAATTCACAAAGGACTAGACACTATTTCCATAACATTGGTTTTGTTACACCTTAACAAGATTCCATTCTGAATTTTGAAAAAGGACTATACATTGTTACCTAAGACACCATTTCCCAACCATCGTAACCTTGCTACCAGTTCCAATAATTACAAAGGATCAAACAAAACGTAACTATGATATCAGTTCCAAAACACGCGAAGGATGTCACTGCTAATTGTGGTACTACATCATACTCACTGTGACTATGGCACCACTTTTGTCTCACCACCATCAGTGACACTATTCCTTACTTAACAATTTTTTTATCTTTTTCAATTAAATTAAAAGGTTGATTCTAATGGTCATATTTGAGTCATTTAATGAAACTGACATAATTAATGATATTTGGTGGGCATGAAAATTGAAATTATAAGGTATGAGGTGTGGAGATTGTGCTCTTTGTCGACCATAACACAAACACCTGAAGATAAAATACATGTTGGCGCACAAGCTCAAAAAAGGGTCAAGAAAGGGACTGAAAGTGACGTTGGGGAAGAACATACATGCATGAGAGAACACATATAATAACACATGAAGAACTATTATTTTATGATATCTATATTGTAGTGGATCAAAACATTGAGAATCCTTGCATCAACAACTAAAATAAGAGAAGAAAAGAAACTAGCTAAACTAGAAACCAGAACACAGAGCTCACGACACTCTATTTATGATTCTTCTTTGATAGAAGGACCCGAACATGAAATCTGCTATATCCTAGAAGTCCAAATCTATATAGAACAAAACTCAGAGAATTTCTAATCCCTTATTATTATATTCTAATATTTTATGTATTTTTTTATTAATACTTCAAGAAATAGTTGTGTCTGTACTAAAAACACACAATGTCTCCTACACTAAATTGGAGGATACAAGATATCCTCACTAAAAAATAATTTTACACCTTTTTTTACCCACGTATAACTGTAGAAGAGGTTTTGTGTGACCTGGTTATTATATTTCCCAAAAAGTACTATGGTTGAGGTCAAGTGACCTAGATAGTCTTGTGTATTGTTTTGTAAACCTCAATCTAGATTGTGGATCAAAGATTAATATGAATTTCTTTGTGGCAGGTGATCACCAAGTGGATTGGATTAGGTATCAACTTGAAACTAAACCACTTGTTATAATATGATATGTTTTAAAATTTCTTTTTACTCTATTTTAATTCATATTTTAAAAAAATAGATTTTACATTGATGGTTAGTATTAAATAGTATTTATAACTATTTTTATTCAGTAGATTATTTTCAAAAGTTATATCAATATTTCATTTTTTTATAAATGAGAAATAATCAATATTTTGAGAAACTATTTCAATAGTCAAACTATTATATATTCACTAATTTGATTAACTATCCTGTTTTATTTTTAAATTGGGGGATATTCAAATAATTTTTTTAATAGAAATTTTTATAAGAACTCAATTCACCCTCCCCCTTGATTGTCATACTCCAACCAACACTTACAGAGAAACCGTTCGACTTACCCTAATTCTTGAAAACATGAAATTCCAATTTCACTGCTTTTATGTTTTAACACAAAATCAAACATCCTCTCCCCTTGGTTGATTTTAGAGCATGATAGGGCTCTTGAAACCTTCTCCCTCTATTATCTTTCCAATATTTATGATTCTCCTTCAAATATATTTAAGTTTCTCTGTTTTTTTTTCATTTTCCTCCTCTCATCATCCCCCTCCCTTGGTTTATTGGTTCTTCTTGGATTTTATCCCTCTTTGGAGAACCATATATTGAGGGTTGACTAATTTGTGTTAATTTCTTTTATTCTAGGGTGTGAGTTTTGTTTCTTGTGTTTAGTTCTTCCTTCTCCGAAAGTTACATCACATTCACGCATCATTGAGGTAAGAGTTTCCATCCATTTTCTTTCTAAATCATTCCATTTTATGATTCATCTTCCCTAAATATTTTTTTTCTATGGTGTTATTCATGATTTTTGTGTGTTAGTATGATTTAATACTACATTTCTATATTTTAAATTTTCTAAAAATGGGTTTTTTGAAGGATTTTATTTGTTATACATATATACATGTATAAAATGTGTTTGATAAAATTACAATTGGACTTCTAATTTGGTTTTAGAAATTTTGAAATGATTTTTTCCCTTATTTAAGTTGGGTGTATTTGATTTTTATGTGATATTGAGCTTTATGTGTTAGTCTAGTGCCTCTTCATGGTTTGGTGCCTATGTGTGGACCCGTGTGATGGGTTTTAATGTTACTTGTGGTCCTTTAATTAGAAACATGGGAATTTTTATGGTTTCAATCTATATATTCCATTTAATTTGGGCTTATCCAAATTATAACGAGGTTCACATATAGATAGTAACACACATATATGAATGTAATTGCATAAAAATGACTATCTTGAACCCCAGTTTTCAAAAAAAATCTTCTTCCATTTCTATCTATCCTCCCCTCTATCTTTAAAAAAATTTATAAAAAAATTAAACATTCTCTATATGGATTTTTAGTTTCTAAATGACTTCTACTGTGATTTTAAAATATATATAATAAATATTGACCTATATTGGTTCATGAAATTAAATATAAAGGAATTAAATAAATATGGTAAAATAAATTAACTATTTGGTAATCACACTATATTAAAAGTACCTCAGTGCATAATAATAAAAATATATCAAGAAATAAAATTTGAGAAAAAAAACCTCTTACCTTAATTCCAAACTACCACTAAAGTTCTTGAATCACCTATATAAAAAAATAACTATATTAATCACCTTTTCATAAAAATCTCATATTTATAACTATTTATAAGCTTTATTTAAAATTATTTACTACATGTAAATTAGTTTGTTATTATCTATTTTAAATATTTTGTGCGATTAATATTGATCATTTTAAATTTATTTCATGATAGTGGTTTTTTTCATCGCACTTCTCCCAAATTATATCATTCCCATATCATAAAATTTACTATAATTTATTTACAATAATTATTTATAATTTCATAATTTCATTTCATATATATTATAGTTATTATTCATGATGATGAAGTTTGTGATGAGCTTGGTTTGGTAATATATAATGAACAAATGGTGTTGTATTAATAAATGAGTTAAATGTATATATAACCATTATAGAAACCAAAATAATCATTATTTACATTTGAATATCCAATATTGTGCTTCCAAATCCATCCTTTATAGAAATTTATATCCTTTTTTATGTAGGTGGTTATATCATCCCAACAAGAACATGATAGAATCTAAGTCTGAGTATGGCTAAGGAAGATATTATTATGTAATAATATGATTATAAAAAAACTATAATGAATTTATTGAAATTTTATTAACGAGATTAATAAAATTCAGAAGACGTATATGAAGTAAGTAAAGGGAAAAATAAGTTCTCACTTATAAATAAATCTATTTTCTTATTAGTATGTTTGTTTTAGGTGGTTAGTTTTACAAATATCGTTTATTACTAATATTACTTATAGAAAACCTAATTTATATTTCAAAAATTTCAAAAATATAAATAATGACATAAATAAAATATTTGTTCACTAAATCCATTTCTATAACAAGTCTTTAAATGTGGTTATTAAAAGAGAAAAGTTTCTTTCACGGACCAGGTAGTCTTCACACACATTTGAGCAACATTTTCATTTTTTCGATTGAAGGGTGGGGAATGGATAATGGTTATAACATAAATATAATAATAAATCATTATAATAATTATAAAAATTTAATTATATTCATATTATTATAATTTGTTTGGATGAGGTTAATGAGAAGGATAATGAAAGGAATTTAAAAGGTAAGTAATACGTACATGGAAAATTTGGATCTTCTCTTGAAGTGTCCTTTGGAAATGAGGGCTTGTGGCGCTTTTTTTGGGATAGATGATGGAAAATGTATAGATTGTATATAAAATACTTAAATTGGGTATATTTTTTTGGTAATTTAAAACTATGGGTGTGGATTTAAATGGGTGGAAGTGAGAACTATCTATAGGTGAAAGGGGGTAAATATTTGTAAAATAATGTTAGGTAAGGGTTAAGAATGGATTTTATTTGATTTATGAGAGGAAATTTTTGTTAGATATGTAGGTATGACTTTAAACCTAAAACATGTATTATAGAATGTCTGTTTGTCAAATCGATTTAGTAAAATTCTATGAACATTTACCCAATTTATCAATTTTAATCTTGGTTTAAATTTAACCACAGTAATTATTATATTACTAAAAATATTAAATGGATATTCTAACCCAATTTTTACTTATAAATATGAATTTTGACACTATTTTATCTAATTAAATTTCTAAATATAATAAAATTAACTTTTAAATTAAATCATATAATGTTTTGGAAATCTATTTTGAAGGAAAAATGTTATTTTAATCATTATGTGTTCTTAATAAAATTTATCATTGATTTAAAATTAAATGTGTGATAAATTATTTTTATATATATTGAATAATAATTTTAGAGTATGTATTTTAAGAATATATCAATTTGATTGAAAAAATAAAAATATTTACATTATAATAAATTCTTGAAAAATAATGGTTTTACCATGGTAACAAATATTTATCATGGTAAATTAATTTTATAAATAAAAATGAAATTGAACTATTACCTAATTTTAAAATTATGATAAAAATATTCAAATAATTTTATATAATTAAATATTTAAAAGTGATAAAAATAAATTTTAATATAAATTTACATAATGAAAAAAATAATAAACATATATAATCAATCAATAAAATAAATTTATTACTTTCCTAGTAAATAATATTGGTTATATGTTAAATTATTTTATTATATATATTTTTAATAATTTCTATTCAAAAAATTATTTAACCATAATATAATAAAATTCAGGGAACATGAAAAGGCAGTTGTTAACAAAGTATATTTTTATGCCTAAAATGATTTTAGTTGTTATTTAACTATACTAATTTATTTTTTTCAATGTATTAGTATTAAAAAGGAATTTATTTTGATTTATATATATATTTCATAAATCAATTACCTATATATTTTTCCTCTTATTCAACTAATACATTTTAACAATTACATAACGTTCCACGATTCAGTTCGTTTCAGTTTTTGTGTGTGAAGAAAGCTATTGAACACATTCAGTTTTAAAGGAAAATAAATAATTTAGCATCTATATTTGTTAAAATATCTTATCCATTAAATAAATTGTGTCCTTACATTTTTAATTATCATTATATAATAAAATTAGTTACATACATCTAAAATATAGGCATGACCCTGGATATACTTTCAAATGAGGTTTCTACCAAAATATCTTTGGTATATGAAGGAAACACATATTTTACATTCATTATGTTAATGGAATGATTATTTTTTCATTGGAAATCCTTTTCTCTATGACCTCCTTTTCTACACATGAAGAATATATCAATTCCATTTAAACATTCCCTTGGGTTCATCTTCACACATTCTTGACACATATGAAAATGAATTTCATTTCCTTTATCATCTTTTTCACTCAAATATCCATGAGACTATATCGTTATATTCTTTGGTTTTTTTGGGTAATTCAACTATGTTCACATTTTTAATCATAATTAATGATATCTAGTTTAGCATAATCATAATATGTATCACTTCTCTTCTTATTTCATTAGGTTTATCATTGAGAAAATATCTACATTATCCTTGGAATCCATTATTAACTTTATTACTTTTAGATTTAGTCATTACTAAAACCCAAATAAGTTAACCTGGGTGATTAACACCATAATATAATTATTTTAAGATAATTACATATCAAACTCAAAATGTCTTATTTTTTAAAATTATTACATTATCTTTCAGTTCAACCAAAATAACACTCAGTTCAATCAGGGTTTCTTTATGTTGGGTTCTCTTATATTCTTTAAAATAATTTTTTATTGTTTTAAATCCTTAATAATGTCTTTTAAATGTAATTTTATTAACCAATAAATATCCTCTGATTATCTATCCATGTGTACAGTCTTAGGACCACTAATCATGCACCAGATTGAATATTAAGTTGATACTCAACCTTCCTTTTTATGTAGTTTACCCCAAGGTGCATTTATCCCACAACTGTATCCACTATCCAGTATCTAGACAAGTATAAAATTTTTGGAGACTTATATAGTCTCTACTTTACCAATGAAATGGATGTTATCTTATACTTAACTAATATCATAGACTTATCTATGGGGTTTTTAATAAATTTTTATTATTGTAATCCCAAAATTATTCAATATTAATTCAACTAACCTAAACAGTTATCTATACTTTGAAACTATGATCAATATTAATATATCAACCCTTAAATTTTCCTCAACTAAAATCCAAATATCCAAATTGATCTAAATCGTACTCTGATACCTTCTATAAAACTTCAGGGAAATGACCATATCATTTATATGTATTAATGAAAATGTTTCAATACAATGATTTCTCAAGACCTTTTAGGTTTATATTTTTAGGGGATTGGGACAAATCATTTTCTAAAAATCTCATTCATTTTCAAATAATGTATATTTTTCCACTGTATAAATTAATTATTAATTAATACAATTTATTCATTATAACCCATAAACTATTCACCCAGGATACACTTCTAGACACATATCACATATCCCTTTTCATTATAACCTAGTGAAATCGAAACATAAGAATGTGGTGAACTCAAATTCTCAGTAAGGTATAAAAAATAAAATTAGAACATATCATGGGTTATATTTGGGTTATAACTTAATAATATGTACATTACAACATTAATATATTTATATTAGGCATAATAAGATCATAAGTACCTGAATCATAACTTTGAAATATGACTGCAATAGAGACGTGAGATATTCCTAAGTATACCACCAAATTTTATCACTAAGAGGTCATAAAATAATATTACCAAGGTTATTCACTAATGTGTCACAAAAAATTACCAAGGAATACTTCCAAGGTATCATAAACTTGTCATGTCTAGATATTAATTCTTTTTCATATTCACTAGATCACTATTAGGGTTCACCCTTTATATGTCTAACGTAATGTGTGCCATATAAGGTAAATCATACATAATATGATCAAATCATATTTAAACCAAAAAGAAAATGGCTTACATTATTTTATAAAACATAATCATAATCCATACATAGGAATCATGTGGATGGTATCAATATATAATATCAAAGTAATGAATAGATTTTTTAGTCATGGATAGAAAATACATTTTTTTAGGAGCATTAAAAAATTGATTTGGAAATAAGAATTATCCTTGACAATTTGAAAACATTATTCTATTGAAAATATTAAGATTTTATTTAAGAAATCATGAAGGTGTATAGAGGAGGTTTTTTAGAAAAGGCAATGTTAGTGGAAATATGTGTTCAGATGGAAGAAAATTTAAAATAATATTTCAAAAAACATTTATAACATTATCTTAACAAGGTTAATTTATGAGTCACTTTTAAAAGTTCTTTTAAAAAATATTAAGTACAAACTTTTAAAGCATTTACTTTTGAAAAATAAACATTAATAATATATCCTTTAAAATATATAAAGCTTATTAAATTTAATTTGGGGAGGAAGATATAACATTTTATTTTAAAAGGATGGAAATTTTTTTTAGTATTTTTAAAAATGATTATTGAAAACCCACAGAATAAAATGAGTAAAAAATATATTTTTAAAATATGAAAAGGGAAATTTGTATGTCTCATGGGATAAAATGAAATTAAGTTACCAATTATAAAGGATTATATTATGGGGAAGGGAAAATATGGAAAATGAGGTGAAATTTTGATAGAGAGGAAGATAATTATTCTCAATAATGATATAAATTTTATGGGGAAGAAATTAATTGAGGAGAAATATTTGAATAAAAATTGTAATATTACGTAAATATAAAGTGAAATTATTTTGAAATAAAATATTAAGGTGGAATAAACCAATCTTGGATGAATAAAGTTCACGAATATGTTTTATAATTCAATGAAGTGAGTTGAGTTAAGAAAAACAATTTCAATTCTATAATCTTTTGTGAAAGAAATTTGAATAAAAAACATGATATAGATCTTATAACCCATTGAATTAAATTAATATAGTAAAATATATTCATTAGGATGTAGTCAGGCAATATTAAAAATATCAAGGTGCAAAATAAAAAATATTCCTCATGAAATTAAAGTTGAGACAGAGAACCCCTAACCTTAATTCCTAACTACAACTAAAGTTCGTGAATATCTTGTATGAAAATAATAACCATATTAATCTCATATTTAAGAACCTTTTTCACTACTATATTATTGTTAAAAATCATTGATAACTATTCTCTACATGTATAACAGTTAGTTATTATCTATTTTCAATATGAGGTATGTGTAATCTTGATTTTTTTAAACTAGTTTCATAATAGCGGTTTTTTATTTATTATTATCTCTAATTTAATCATTAAAATATTATAAAATTTAATAGATATTTTTTATAACTATTTATAATGTTAAAAATTTATTTCATTAGTATTTTAGTTATTATTCATGATGATAAAATCAATGATGATCAATTTTTGTAATTTATAAATAATAAACAGTGTTGTAATAATTAATGAGTAAAATGTTTGATTTAACAATAAAAATTAATTATTTAATTATTAATATTCAATATTAATTTTAAAAATCCTTACTTTTTAGAAACTTATATCACTGCTCATGTGGGCGATTAAACCGACCAAAAAAGAACATGATACAATATATGTAAGATTATAGATATGGAAGAAATAATTTGGTTATCATATAATAATCACAAAAGTATAATGAAATTATTTAGATTTTATTAAGGTTAATAATTGGAATTGGGAATATTTTTAATAATTATTTAATGGAAAATGAAGTTGTCACTTCTAAAAAAAATCTTTTCATCTTGGTATTTTTGTTTTAAGTGATTGGTTTTACAATGATCGATTATTTCTAATATTACTTATAGAATTATTAATTTATATATCCATAATATATATATCATGAAATAAATATATAAATATATATCTCTAAATCCACTTTTATAAAAAATCCTTCAAAGTTGGTAGAGAATATTAAATGTGTCATTCATGGAGGCGGGAGACTGCACAGACGCATGGACAACATTTTTTTTCTTTTTTGGATTGGATTAGTAGGGAATATATAATGGTTATTCCATAAATAAAATAAAATTTCATTATATTTTTTATAATAATTTCATTATATAAATATAGATAGAACGGATTTGAAGGAGAGTGAATAAGAAGGATAAAGAAAGGAAGTTAAAGGTTGAGGAATACTTACATAGAGACTTTTGATATTCTCTTCATGTAACCATTTGAAATGAAGCACTTGAGAAGCATTGTTGAGGATAGATGTGGAAAAAAGTGTATATGGGATCTATAAAAAATAAATTGGGTATAGTTTCATGGGAATTTCAAACTAGGGTTGTGTCTTCAAATGGGTGGAAGTGATATCCTTTTATAAGTGAAAGGGGGAGAGATATTAAGAAAATAATTTTGCATAAGGTGTAAGAATGGAATTGAATGAGTTGGGTGATTTATGTGGGGAAATTTGGGTGAGATACATAGGAATATCATTCCAACATAACAAAGTTATTCCATAAGTTCTAATTTTTCACTTGATTTATTAATGTTCAAGCCACATTAGATTATCCATTTAACACTTATTAATATTGATTAAAATATATCCATGATAATTATTTTATTACTAAAAATATAAGATAACTTATTTTTTAAAAATTTGAATTTAATAATAAGAATTTAGACTCCATTTAATATAAATTAACTACTAAATATAATAAAATTTAATTTTCAATTAAAACATATAGAGTATTGAAAATAGTTTTTGGATAAAAATGTTGTTTTAATTATTAAGTGTTCGTAATACTATTTTAAATTGATTAAAAATTAAATGAGTGTTAATTTATTTGTATATATTTTTAAAAAAAAATATTAGAGTATTTATTTTAAAATATATTAATTTAATTTAAAATCACAATATTTAAAAAATTGTATCATTCCTTGAAAAATAATTGGTTTTCTGTGGTGACTAATATATATCTTAGTAACTTAATTTTATACCTAAAATTAAAATTGACCCCATTTATTAATTAAAAATTATGATAACAATTATTAAAAATCGTTTTATATGGTTCAATTTATAAAATTGAAAAAAAAAAGAATTTTTACATAAGCTCACATAACACAGGAAAAAAATTAAGTAGCATGTATATTCTAAGCAAAAAATAAATTTATTACATTCCTAGTAATAACTATTTAATGGATGTTAGTTTGTTTTATTGTATATATTATCAATAATTTAAACCATTATTTAACAATTATATAATAAACTTTATAGTGTATGAAAATTACATTTTTAATAAAATACATTCTTATTCATAAAATGATTTTATTTATTATTAACAATTACTAATTAAATATTATCAATGAATCCGTATTAAAAAAAGAATTTTTTTTATTTCTAGAAATATTTCATAATTAGTTTACCCTGTATTTACCATCCAATTAAATAGATACACTCTAACAGTTACATAACCTTATAAGATTCATTTTTTGTTTGATTTTGAATGTGAACCAATCAATTCAAAACATTAAATTTTAATGGAAAATATATAATTTAAAATTTCAAGGTGTTGTGTGCTCCCAAAAAAATTGTTTCCTATCAATTTTAATTATCAATCACTAATAAAATTATTTATGGGAATCTAAAACATATTCATGACTCAGAATATATTCTCCAATGAGTTATCTACTTTAATTTATTATGTATTAACGGGAAACATATGTTTTTTCTTCATCCTGTTAACTGATTGGTTAATTTTTTCTTGGAAAATTGTTTCTCTATTACCTCATTTTTAACACATGAAGCATATTTCAGTTCTATTGACACATTCCCCTCAGTGCCTCTTCACAAATTCTTGACACATAGAAAATTAAATATTATTTCTTTCATCATATTTTTCACCCAAACTCCCATGAGACAATTTCCTTATCTTTTTTGGTTGTATAGTAATTCAACTATATTCACATTGTCAATCGTAATTTTTGATAGCTAGTTTGTCATAATCACATTATTTCTCACTTTAGTTCATATTTCATTGGGATTCTTATTGGTATTATCTCTTCATTATCCATGGAATCTATGTTAACATGGTTCCTTTATTCTTTAGTCATTATTAAAACATAAATTAGTTAATGTGGGTGATGAACTGTGAAAGAAAATTATTGTAATATAATTACGTGAAACATTAAACCTCAAAATTTATTATTATTTAAAATTATTACATTATCTTTCAGTTCAACCTAAATAATCCCAGGTTCAATCTAGGATTCCTTAGGTTGGGTTCTATTATATTCCTTAAACTAATTCATTGACATAATAAATCCTTTTAAATGTATTATAAAGATAATTTGATTAACCAAAGTAAATCCTCCCAAATATTCTAACTAGGTGTGTATTATTAGGACCACTAATCATGCACTAGAGTAAAGATTGAGTTGATACTCAAATATCCTTTTCAAGGTGATTACCCCTGGGTGAATATATGCCACAACCACAAACACTTTTCAGTATCCATATATTTACATAATTTTTAAGAGAAAAATAAAATATCTACTTTACCAAAACATCAGGATGGTATCCTATACATAAAATAATCCATTAAACTTATCCCTAGGGTTTTGAATAACGTTTTCTTATCTAAATCCCACAAATATTCAATATTACCTCAACTAATATAAAGTTTTATTTATACCATTAAAATTATGATCATAATTAACTTATCAACCCTCAAACTATCCTAAAATAATTTTATAACCCCTAATGTTATATATAACCAACTCTGATACCTACTACGTTTTCTCAAGGATGTGGCCATATCATTTAAAAGTCTTAAAGAAAATATTTATTTATAATTCATTCCAAATACCTTTTACATTTAGAGTTTTATAGAATTGGGAAAAAAACATTACCTGACAAATCCATTTTCATTTTTACCTAAGAGGCATTTTTTACACTATATAAGTGATTTCTTAATCAAAAATATTTATTTAAAATATACCACAATAATAACATGGGGAAATGGAAACAAAATAAATGGGTGAGATCAAATTCTCAGTAAGGGATAAAAATGATATTGGGACATATCATGAGTAATACTTGGGTAATAAAATAATAATATGATCATAAGAAAATTAATATAAGTACATAAGGCATAAAATATGAAAAATTATATGAATCATAAATTGTAAATGTTTATATAACACAAACCTGAGATATTTAAAATTTTATATATAAAGTTCATCACTAAGTTGGTAAAAAATAATATTAATAATGTTATGCACCATGGTCTCATAAAACATGATAAACTCTTGCTACCATTGTATCATGAACATGTCATCAATAAATATTAATTCTTTACCAAATGAATTATATTATTATCTAGGTGAACCGTTTATATGTTTAACATTATGTTTTCCACCTAAGAGAAATAATAATTCCATCAATTCATAATTAACATAAGAAATAAATAGGTTACATAATTTTACACTGAATAAGAACAAGTTATCCAATGAAATAATGTGGATGGTATCATATGATAATATCATAGTAATGAATAAATTGTGTTTTTTATGGAAAATAACATTTTTATAAGCATTAAACAACTTCTTTGGAAATTAGAAATAACCTTGACCATTTAAAAAAATATATAAATCTAGGAGATTAATAATTAATTTTGATAAACCATGATGGAATATAGATGAAATTTTCAATAAAAGACAAATATGGTTGATATATATGTTCAAATTGAATAAAAAATAATATGTGATTTAGAAAACATTTTTCGTATTATCAAAAAAGACTAAATTACATATCAATTTAATAATTAACTTTTTAAAAACTAAAGTGAAATGTTTGAAAACATTTAACTTTTAAAAATAATATTTAATAATGGATCCTTTAAAATATATAAATGTTATTAAATGAAATATACAGTGTATTATAAAAAAAATTATTCTGAATGGATGTAAAACATTTTTAATATTTTTAAACATATTTGTTGAACACCCACATCATAAAATGAGTAAAAAAACATCCTTTTTAAATAGGATATGGGAAATATGAAGTTCACTAGGATAAAACATAATTATTTTTCCAATTATAAAGGAGAATATTGTTTGAAAATTAAAATATAGACAAGGATGGGAAACCTTCATTAAAGAGGATGATAATTATTCTCAAAAATAATGTACATTTTATGGGGAATAAATTTATTGAAGTGGAATATTTGAATCAAAAGTGTCACACTATATATTTAAAAATATAAATTGAAATTAAATATAATATTTTTTGGGAATAAACCATTTTTGGAAGAATACAGTTCAAAAACAATCATTATAATTCAATGAACAGTGTTTAGTTAAGCAAAACACTTTAAACTTTCATATCTATTGAATGAAAAAATTGAATAAATAATATGATATATCTTTCAAAACCCCATGAATTATATTTATATGTTAAAATAAATTCATTAGGTAGTAATAAGACCACATTAATAATATCATGGTGCATATTAAGAAATATGTCACAATAAATTAAATTTGAGACAAAAAACCCTTACCTTAATTTCTGACTTCCATTAAAGTGCATGAATCTCATGTACAAAAAATAATTATATTAATAAATTATTTAATAACATTTTTAATGTCTAAAATATTTTATAAAATTCATTTATCATTATTATCTACATGTATATTTGTTAGTATTTATCTATTTTCAATATCGAGTGTGAGTAATCTTGATCGCTTGGAACTAGTTTCATAAGAGTAGTGTTGTTATTCATTACTCTCCAAAAATTCAATATTCCAATATAATTAATGGTAATATATTTGATGTTTTATAAATAATTATAATGTTATAATTTCATTTCATAACTGTTTTATTAATTATTCATGGTATTAAAGTCGATGACGAGCTTGTTTTGGTAATATATAATGAATTGATTGTGTTGTATTAGTTAATGAGTTAAATGTTTATATTACAATTAAAAACCAAGAAAACATTATTTACTCGTTAATATAAAATATTTTCTTTCTAAATCCATCCTTGATAGAAATTTATAGCATTGTTCATTTAGGTGGTTAAACTAACCCAATAAGAACTTGCAATAATATATGTCTGAGTATGGCTATAGAAGATATTATTTTTTTATAAAATCATTAAAAAAATTAATGAAACTATTTAGATTTTATTAAGGGTTTGAATCATAATTTGGAATATTTTATAATAATAAATTATATGAAAATATAATTTTCCACTTATAGTTAGATGGATTTTCCTCTTCGTATGTTCATTTTCGGTGGTTAGTTTTACAATGATCCATTATTGAAAATATTACTAATAAAATTCCTAATTTATAGATACATAATATAAATAATGACATAAATAAAAAATATATTCACTAAACCAATTTCTAAAACTATCCTTGAATGGTGGTGATGAAAAATGAAACATCTTGTTTATAGAAGCAGTAGTCTGCATACATGCATGAGCAATATTTTCATTTTTTCATTTTCATTAGAGGGGAATAGATAATGGTTACAACATAAATATAATAACATTTAATTATATAATTTATAATTATTTAATAATATACATATTGATATAATGGGTTTTGTGGAGGGTGAATGAGTAAGAAAATAAAGAAGGTTAAATAGTAAGTAATACTAACATTGAGAATGTTGATCTTTTGTTGAACTATCCTATGAAAATAAAAAAAAATCTGGCTATTTATTGAGGATAGAGGTGGAAAATTTGAAAATTTAATCAATAATATTTAAATTGGGAATAGATTCAGGAGAATTTTTAATTATGGGTGTGGCTTGAAATGGGTGGAAGTGAGCTCCTTTTATAAGTGAAAACGGGGGGAAATCTTTTGAAATTAATGTTAGGTAAGGGATAAGATTTGAATTTTTTGGGAGTTAGGTGATTTAGGTCTATAAATATTGATGAAATATGTAGCCATAAATATTCAACATAATTTTTTTTATAAATATCTATATGTCAATATGGTTTATTAAAATACTATCCACATTAGATTGCCCATTTTGACACTTATTAATCTTGATTAGAATTAAACCATGGTAATTATTTTATAACTAAAAATATAAGATAAATATTCTTATCAAATTTTTTTGTTCTGAATCCATATTTTAACACAATTTAGTCTAATTCAATTTATAAATATAAGAAAATAAATTTTTAAATTAAAACATATAATGTCTTGGAAAATTGTTTCTGTAAAAAATGTCATTTTAATCATTAAGTATTGTTAATATTATTTAATATTGATTAAAAATTAAATAATTGTAAATTTATTTTTATATATGTTTAAAAATAGTATTATATTATTTATTTTGAAATATATCAATTTAATTTAAAAACAAAATATTTATAATGTATCATTCTTTCAAAAAATCTATTTTACCGTGCTAGAAAATATTTATTTTTGTAACTTAATTTTATGAGTAAAAATGAAATAAAACCCATTACCTAATTTTAAAATTATGATTAAAAAATTTGAAATCATTTTATATGATTCAATTTCTAAAATTGATAAAAAAAATAATTTTAATACAATCACACAAAATGCATTAAAATAATTGTTACGAACCAAGTATCTTCAAAGTATAAAATAAATTTATTAATATCCTAGTAATAACTATTTGATGGATGTTAAATAATTTTTTTATATATTATTAAAACATTCCATTTAAACCATTATTTAACGATAATACAATAAACTTCACAGATCATGTAAATTCAATTTTTTTAAAAAATGTATTTTTAGGCATAAAACGATTTAGTTTTTATTTATCTATATTAATTGAATTTCATCAATTCATTAACAATAAAAAATAATTTTATTTTTATTTCTATATATATTTCATAATTTTGTTATCTCTATATTTAACCTCCAATTCAATGGCTACATTTTGACAGTTATATAATATTTTGGGATTCTTTTTGGATCAATTTTTCATGTGAAGCAAGCTATTGAACACGTTTAGATTTAAAGGAAAATATATAATTCAAAATCTTGGGTGTTAAAAATGATAATCTAAATAATAATCGATAAATTTATATTAAAGGTATGAAATTAATCTCTAAGATATTTTCTATTCACACACTAACTTCATCTAAAAATAGTATTAGATATACTACCTCCTCTGAACAAAAATAAACAGAAGAATAGACCTACAAGTAGAGTATTTTTTAAAAAAATTTAAAAGATCAAGGACATTATAATATCTACTTTTTTTCAAATAAATAACAATCTTTCAAAATGGGATGATATTTTATTTTATAGTAATTATCTATAATCTAACATCATATGGTCAAGAAAATATAGTTCTAAAAGGTCGTATTAGTTAATCTATCTTGACCCATGAAATTTTTTAAGAGACCAAGTGATTTGTTGAGGTTGAAATTGTTGTCAATTAATTAAGAATATAAAAATTCAATGTGTTATTAATTGTGATTATTGTTGAGTGGGTCAATAGTTCTTAGAACATGTGTCGTTGATCATTTGAGTTGACACAATGTTTACAAAAGTTGATGGAGTAAAATGATAAGAATAAGTCATGAATGAGGGAAATTTATTTTCAAGATTTAATTATGAATATGTTGGAAATTTTTTTAAAAGGAAAGTATGGACCTTATATAAATAATAGATCCATCACACAAGATGACTCTATAAAACTCAACACCTGCCTATATGGGACCCCAGAGGATCAACCATGGCCAAGGGGAGCTACCCGACCTAGTTCATAGGTGGCATAAAGGATTGAAGAGCATGCTCGTAGGGGCGCATGGGAGGAGCAGTGAAGTACCACCGTGTGGGGTGGCATAGTGGTGGAGGAGGGCACATAAGCGAACCTATAGAACTAGTATGAAGCAGTACTAGGGAGGGAGAGGATATTTATGATATGTGGTTCCTGCATCTTATAATATAAATGAGATCCATATGTCAGACTGTTTCGATGTGGGATTATGCTGAATCAACTATAACCATCTGATCTTCATATATCATCATCTCATCCATTGATCTATATATCCATTTTAAAAAAAATCATAAAGAACCATAGCCATATGATATTTTTTATTTAAACATCTGTAGCTATTAGATTGTATTTATCGCACAAACTGAGCTTGTCTTTTACCTCGATATCGCTTGAAGGCTTCTATCCATCTGAGATCCCCATGCCATATTTAATGTCTTCTCTATTCAAGTTGATGATCTCTATTTGAGAACTTTAATGATCTAAACATGATCGAAATATTTTATGCAACTTTATTTGAATAATATAAGGATGAATAAATCATGGATTTACTATGTGCTGAAGTTTAGTATTTTGAGACGGTGTTCCTCGAAGATGAGGAACAGAGGAAGTGTTTTTTCCAATGATGATGTGAGTCATCTCCATAATTCTATAAGTTTATATGAATTTGTTTGTTGCCTATAAATACTATATATTAGGATAATTTTATGTGTGTGTGTTTTATCTCCCATCTGAGATCTGTTTTTGAGAGATAAAGGAAGTTTTGTGAAAATTTGGTTCACGATGTTTGTTGTGCTAATACTGGTTTTGTGAAGAAGACTAAAACCCCTGAGTGTTTTATCTATGTATTTCACACTCAAATAGATTTGTGAATAAATTTTTTTCCATGAATCACTCAGGATAACACATCATGTTTCTTCTAGATTTGGTGAAGAAAATTGAAGATGCACACTTGTCATGTAAGACATAGGGCATGTTATACATGTTTTTGGTTTTTCCATAGTGATTGTACAAAGTAGACAGTGAGGATTTGCATTAAAGAAGTAATTTTTAAGAACCTGAGTATACTCATATTCTTCACACAAATATTTAATAGTATGTGTGTATTATTTTTCATTGAGATATATTAAAAAGGATTGTTTTCTTGCACAAGGCATGCTGTTAATAATGTTTGTGCATGGACGGTGTGTGTGCAAAGAATAAAAAATATAGTCTCTGTTGTGCAAGTATTCAGTTAGTGTGAAAATTTGAATTTGAGTGTGCATATCCATTGGGATAAGAGGAAGTGTGAAAGAGGTATTATCATTATATAGTGTACATACACATGAATTGAATAACTATTATGAAAAATTTGGTGTGTCAAAGATGAACAGTGTGCATGTCATGTGAAGTACGCTAAGTGGACACTCTGTGGTTGATGTTTCGTGTGAAAAATACTTACGTGAACTTATTCATGTTCACATTATCACTTGAATTCATTTGATTTTAACCATAATAATTCATGCATAAAATGATAATTCCATACAATGTATTAAATACACGCATGGTGTTTGAGTGAGTGCACGTGCGATTTATATTGCATATTTGGTGTGCAGTTATTTGAGACTAAAGATAGAGTAGTTATTATATCAGTGTTTTAGAATAATTCTATATCCAAATTTTTTGTGGTTAGTAAGGTTGGTACTTTAGTAGAAGAAAGAATTCTAGCCTGAGCAGTGTTGTATTGAGACAGCTATCCATTTTTATGTGATCAGTATTAATGTGAGAAAGACCGACAATTAATCAGAAGATTATACTATGTGGATTGAAACAAAAAAATGCCAATAGATCACTGCATTAGAATACAGTGGTAGGTGAATACATGTTAATAATATAATTTCATTTAAGAATTGGATGGATGCCAGTATAGATAAAAATAACTTTTTAGGAGATAGCACAATTGGCGGGATTCAATATAAAGAAAACTGGTGGGTTGCTAGTATAAAGATATGGTTGGGAAACAGTCCACAGTAATCAATTGTGATCAGGAATTATGAGAGTTTTTTTGTTAGTTATTTCAGTATATTGTCTATATTTTTAATCACATTCTTATTATTATATTAAATTTTGTGTCTCAAGTTATCTTGAACACAACAATGATGTAGTCACCCACATATGAGGACAACCATGTAAAAATATTATGTGTTGTACTTCATTTAATTTATGTCTTGGATGTGGTATAATTTTTTTTGTAAATAGGGAAGATATATAAACACTAACAAGTGAAGAGGTTCGAATTAAAAATGAGTAAGATAAAATAAAATAAAATTGGAAAAAACTTGCATAAACATATTCACCCCCTCCTCTCAGTATACCTACATGCTCCACTGGGCACTTTAATTGGAATCATGGGATAGATTACACCTCTGATTAGATCTATCTTATTGTACCAGTTGTTTGTACCTGATTTATAGGAAGATTATATTTGATTTTGAAGAAGTAAAAGGGATGAGTTAGATAGAAAGTTCAGTTCTTATCTATTTTGGTGTCAATAAAGAGGTTTCTGAAAAAAAATCTTAATGAACAGATAGATGAAAGAGAATAGAAGGCTAAGAAATAATTGGAATAAGAAAGAGGGTTCATAAAAATATTAATAAATTCATAGAGGTTTTCTATCATTAGTATCTATTAAATAGTTAATAAATATTATATTGATGAATATGGTTCATGTGGTGATGAAGAAGAATTTACTGAATCACTCGCTGATTTTTATTTAGAAATCAAAAATATCTGAAAAATGTTCCAACAGAAGTTGTTGCTTAAATATTTAATTTTATCAAGGGACTATATGATGAAAAATTATAGGTTGAAAATGAAGATAAGGATATTAATAAAGCCTTGGAAAATGAGTTTCAAGTATGTAATCTTCTATCTCAAATTAATGATTCCAAAGAAGAAAATGTATCACTTTACAAAAAACATTTCTCCTCTGTCGAAGAAAAATTAAAAAGAAATGTGTGTGAGGAGTTATTGGGAAGTTAATTACATATATGATTCCTAAACATTAATAATTTCATAAATCTATCATGAATATTCAGGATTATAAGTTAGAAATCAAATATAAAGATGAAATATTCATCTTGGATGAATAATCAAAAGAAAAATATATATTGAATTTTAATGAAAATTAACTTTGATTGAAGATGAATTACAAAGGACTATTTGTGAAAAGGATGTGGCTAGGAATGTTTATACATAAGTGATTCTTGCATTGTATAAACTACAAAAAATGTCTATGAATGTTAAATAATCTCATCTAGATGTTAAGAAAAATAGAATTAATGGGATGAATAGTTCTCTACTAGAAGTAAGTCAAATGCATGATGATCAAGTTTAGAAAATGAAGAGTCGATGGGAAGTCAAACAGAGAGATGTTGAAGATGAGAAAAAATTCCTCAACAATAAGTGTCCTGAAATATAAGTTAATCTGAAAAATATAAAGGAAAAATAATTAAGGACTTCCTATAAAGAATGTGAAGATATGGTGAAATCACTTGAAGATCAAAAGAATTATCTAAGTCTGAAATATCTTGAGTTGGAGTTCAAGTTCAAAAATATTGAGAATATTCAAGTTGAATCTTCACGAAATACTGAGATCATAAAATCTACAAAGAGTAATTCTGAAAAGAGTTTTCCTTATAATAAGAATCATTCAAGTTTTAAGAAGAGATTGAGATTATCTAAACATAAATTATGATGTAGTCTAATTGAATCAGGTAACCCTTAATCAAGACGAATCTATTTTTATTGATACAGATTCATTTACAAGTATATGTTCCAAAAATAATTCTAGAAAAACATGGATGAAGAATAATAATGATAAATCCACCATGTCAACAAATATGAATATGAAGAAAAATATGAATTATTATTTCCCTAAAATTACACATATTAATAGTTATATTATCTAAAAGAAACAATATGTAAAAACTAGGAAAGTTAACCCACAGAAGAAGAAATAAATATTTGTTGAATATTTTTGGTGTTTTTAGAAATTTTGGAATCAGACTATTGATTGTTGGAATAATATGTCTATTCATGATAATTACAGGAGGATTGCATTTATTGGTATTAGATTATATGTGAATACAAATCCTACAGAATTGAAGAATAATTCACAGTTCAATAATAATCTACCTATAAAAAATATATTTCACTGTTTTGAAGACTTTTTAAATTATTGAACCGGAATTGGTCAATGTTATGATGATTGTTGGTACGTACCAACCATGAACTATGAATATGATGATATAACTAATAGATCACATCAAATGAAATGTTAAGGAATAAATGCATATAAAACTTCCTTGGGATGTGAGTAGAAGAATAAAGTTATAAAAACTATGAAACAAGTTACATATCAGATAAATGATGATATAAATGTCATACCAGTGAATAGATGCTTCTACTGTGGAATAAAATGTTATATCATGGGATTTTTCCTATGGGTCATAAGAACCAATGATAGTGTAATCAAGATAAATCAGAAAAATAAATTAAACTCAAAACAACTAACAGTATTGATTCGGTGCATGAAAATCAAGAAGGAAAAATCAAATTTCATTAGTGGTTGTTTAAAAAGGGTAACCCTATAATTGATAGAGATTTTTGTCAAAGGTAAAAAATGCCTGGGCATATTGCTGATAAATTCATTTCATGGTTTCCTAAACAAATAGAACTAGTAAAGAACAAAGGATAATCACCATTGTATTCTTATGCTAAAAACGCTACTATGAAGAAAGAGTCTACACACAATAAGAAGTTTTAGCATATTCCAAAGAATGTTTAATAATATATCTAGATCATCTGGAATTGGATGAAAAGTTAGAGCAGGAATAGAAGAATTAAATTTCCTTGTTATAAAATGTGAGGAATCCTTTTTCATCTAAGAATATTGTTAGGTTGAGAAGCAACTCTCAGACCTTTTTCTCTAACTAAGGAGCATTGTAGATCCACCTTATTCCCATATATTTTGTGTTTGTTTTTAATAAAGGGAATTGAAGGTGAATCATATATTCAATGGGTGACTTGAATTTATAAAATCTATTAATATCTTATAGATTTAAATATGTACATCATGGAAGATTATTAGAAACATGTTATTTCATTGAAACATCTTAAATAATCTCATAAGTTTCTTTGATTTTATTCTTGAATAATTACAATCATGATAAATATATTTTTAATGAATATATTAAGGGGGAGCACAAAATATCATCTATTATATACTTCTATATCAATTGATGTCATATGAATATCAGAATTTATGGTTATCTATGAATCTGATAATTTTAAAATAGTCAGAAAATTGAATCTTATCTTCATTGAGGTATGGTGATTATATTCTCTAATTTTCACAATGAAAAATATCTTCCAAGAAAAGGGATATAGTGATTAATTGATAATAAAAGGAAAAATAATTTGAAAGGGGAAATACATTCTTGCATATGAATTTTTATAATCTTTTTACTGAGATGTACATAGTAGATTTGTTGGAAATCATTTGAACAACCAGGGATAAGAGGTTTCAGTGATTAGTGTCACATGATGGAAGTTTAATGACAACATTGACGTTAAATTTTATCACTCTTGTTTTCTATATATAGAATTTCTCATGTATACTTAGAGTGGATTAATTTTAACACTTTTCTAATCTAGTAGTGATCACATACTTCTTAGAAATAAATCAAGAAATATGTGTCAGAAGAGAAGAGGATATTCTTAGAATTTGAATCTTAGAAATGATATTTCTTTCCCATAATTTTATCTTTATATTTATTTCCAATAAGTGGTAGAATATAACTTTGAATTTTAAGATGGAATTAGTATTGAAAAAAAATCTAAATGGGAGATATTTAAGAGACCAAGTGATTTTTTGAGATTGAAATTGTTTTCAATTACTTAAAAAGAGTAAAAGTCATTGTGTTATTAATTGTGATAATTATTGAGTTGGTAAATAGTTATTAGAACATGTGTTATTCATCGTTTGAGTTGACACAATGTTTAAAAAAGTTTATAGAGTAAAAATAATAAGAAGAGGTCATGCATGATGGGAATTTATTTTCTTGAATTAAGTATGAGTATGTTGTAATTTTTTGAGAAGGAAATTATGTTCCTTGTTTAAAAAATAGAGCTAGTACACAAGCTGACTCCCACTAACTTAACCCCTACCTATGTGGGACCTTGGAGAATCAACCACAACCAAGGGGAGTAGCCCCATATAGTCTGTATTGGGCATGAACTACTGAAGAGTGCACTCATAGGGGTGCATGGGAGGAGTAGTGGATCACCACCGTGTGGGGTGGAATGGTGGCGGAGGAGGGTGCATAAGAGTGCTTGCAGAACTAGTATGGTGTGTTATCAGGGAGGGAGGGTAGATTTCTATGTTGTGGTTTTCACATCTTGTAACATAAAGAAGAGAATTATGTCATGATATTTTAATATTGGATTGCGTTTAATCGACTAGAATTGTCCAATCTTTATATCTCATTATCATGGTCACTAATCTACTTATCTGTTTCGGAAAAAACCACAGTCATCTGATCGGCTTGATCTAAACGTTTGGATTCATTAGATTTTATTTTTTGTTGCAGCCAAGTTTTTCTTCTACCTTGAACTCATTGAAAGACTTCTATTCATTCGATATCTCCATGCCATGTTGACTATCTTCACCAGCTAAGCTTCTGATCTCTATTTGAGCATATTAATGATCCAGATATGATCAAAAAAAATTAGGCACCATCATTTGAATAATATAAGGATGAATAAATCATGGATCTACATTGTGGAAAAGTTTAATATTTCAAGAAGATAATACTTGAAGATATGGAATAAAGGAAGTGTTTGATATTATGATGAAGTGAGTCATCTACAGGATTCTAGAAGGTTCTATGATGTTTTTTTATTATAAATAATAGAGGTTGGGATCATTTTTTGTGTTCATATTATATCCCATCTGATAGCTATTTTTGAGAGAGAAATATATTTATGTAAACATATATTTCTTGAAGGTTTTTTCACTACTACTATTTTCACAAAGAAGACTCGAACCCACACATGTTCGATATGTGTATTCTACAATTGAATAGATTCATAAAGAAACTTGTTTTCACAAAGCGCTCAGGATGACACATCATGTGCCTCCCCAATTTGGTGAAGAAAATTGGAGATACATTCTTGTCCCATAAGGCACAATGCATGCTATAAATGTTTTTGGTTTGTGCATAGTGATTGTAAAAACTATATAGTGAGGAATTTCATGAAGAAACGATGTTTAAGAACATGGGTATGCTCATCTGTTGCAAGAAAAGACTAAACAATATGTATGATTATTTTTCATTGAGTCAGATTGAGAAGGACTATTTTCTTACATGAGGCATGTTATTAGTAACATGTGTGGATAGACAGTGTGTGTGTAAAGAATAAAAAATACAGTGTATATTATGCAAGTATTTATTTAGTGTGCAAATTAAAATTTGTACATGCATATCCATTATTAAAAGAGGAAGTGTGCAAGAGAAAAATCATTAAATATCGAACATATAAATGTGTTGAGTACTTATTTCGGACATTGTGGTGTGTATCAGATGAACAGTTTGAATGTATTGTGATGTGAGCTAAGAGGATATCGTGTGGTTGATGATTCATGTGAAGAATATTTAAATACACATATGCATGTTCACATGAACACATGGAAGAATTTGAGCTTAACCATAATAATGCTTTCATTAAATGAGAAGATCATGAAATGTATTAAATAAAAGCATGATGTTTGAGGAAGTGCAAGTGCGATTTATATTTCATATTCAGTGTTTAGTTATTTTATACATAAGTCGGAGTGGTTATTATATCAGTGTTTCAGAATATTTTTGTATCTGAGTTTTTAGTGGTTAGTGAGGTAGGGTCTTCAGTAGAAGAATGAAATCAATCCCAAGTAGTGTTTTATTGAGACAACAGACTATTTTTAGGTGATTATTTTTAATGTTAGAATGGTCTATATTTATTCAGATGATTATACCATGTGCACTTGAAATAGAACAAGGTCTATAGATCACTACATCATAAGACAGTGGTAGTGGAAGACCTTTTCACAAGAGGTATTCATTGAATAATTGGTGGGATATTGGTATAAATAAAAGGATTATTTTAGGATATATCTCAACTGGCAGGAGTCAGTATGAAGAACGCGGGTGGGATTCCAATCTAAAGATCAATTCAGGAGACAGTCCATACTAATTATTTATGATCAGGAATTACAAGAGTTTTTCCGTCATGAATTTTAGGAGATTGTTTGTATTTTTAATCACATTACTTGTTACTATTGGCAATTCTGTGTCTCATAAAATTACGGACACATCAAAGATGTAGTCACCCACATAGGGGAAAACCTTGTAAAAATATTGTTTGTTGTACTTCATTTACATTTTGTATTGCATGTGTAATAATTGTGTTTGTAAATATGGAAGATCTATATACTTTAACAATTGCAGAGGTTCGAATTAAAAAGGGGTAATAGAATATAAAATAAAATTGGTAAAAACTTGTGTACACTAATTCACCTCCCCCCGCTTAGTGTATCTGCATGATCCATCGGGCACATCAATTTGGTTACCAAAATTTTTAGTTATCTGATGTGCATGATTTCATAATGTGTAATAATGGATTGAATATATGATAAATGTATTATGGTTTCTACTAAGATATGATAGAATAAAATTATAGTTTTCTAAACATAAAGAAATCAAAAGGAGGGAATTTTATTTTTGAATATAGAATGAAAGGAAGAATAATAGGAATTGATGAAATTATTATATATGGTAATACTTTAATTTCAAATTTTCATTATATTTTGGGATTGAATCATAATCCCATAAATATGATCAAACTATTTGATGATGAAAATTTTACAATCAATGATATTTTTATGGGTTCATCGTGTATAAAGATTATAAGATCAAATATTGATTGAAGAAGATGGAGTGGATGTGATTTGATGTGTTGAAGTTGACTTCTATTGAAATCTAATAAATCGAGTTATTAATATTAGTTTAAGTGTTATAATTTATTATATAACATGTTAATTAAGGTTCTATAGAGGTTTTATAATGATTATAACTATTAATAAAGGGTTTTCTAATGTTTTTGTGATAAAATTAATCAAATCACAATATTAATTGTTAGGGCGTATTTTTTATGAGGTGTTTTTTCAGAAATTATTGTGATAAATATTCTACCAATAAGTAAATTATTGTACTATAATTTTTTGTGAATGTAAACATTGTTGATATAATCTTATTTTCATATGTATCACACTGAAATAGTGAAGGGTGATTAGCATGTGTTCACGGTAGTTGTTATGGGGAGTTAGTCATGCCTTTAAAGGATTTGGTTGCGAAATTAAGGTAATTAGTTATTACATCAAAGGTATCTATAATTTATTGAAGTTGATATTCTATACATTGTGGGATTCAATTATGCTATAATATGAATCTATCATTTAATGAATATGATGTTCATATGAATTATGAAATTAAATTAAGTATTAATATAAGGGTGTAGTGAAATAGGTACATAGGTTGTCATTGTGAGAATGTAGTTTCACTATGATTTACAAGAATAATAAAGAAAAATAAAAAATCGACTATATTGATAAATTTGATGGTGAAATTTATTTGAATTGAGTATCAGGTTTAAAGGCATTTTATTTTAACAATTTGGTAATTGTATACATTACGCCATAATTATAATCATTACAACATTATTTTTGTAATGTTCTATAAATTTTTTATGTTTTCCAATAATGAGGGACACATGGGGGTGATTTAACATGATCTTTAATGTTTATAGATCATATGTAGTATTATAGGAATATTATAATTAATTTAATGGATGAAGTTGAAGTAAACGTTTATAGAAGTTAATATAGATGTTACTTTTTTATTTTTTATTTCATAATTCCAAGAGGAAAATGGAGTTTTATGGTTTAGTATAGAGAAGTTAAATATTATGGGTGGAATAATTAAAAAATATAGTGAAGAAGAAATAAAAGTCACCTAAAATAAGTCAAATTATTTATCAACCGAATTCTTGAAGAAGGAATCCTTAAAATGTGATTATCAGAAATTGACTTTGAAGAAAAAAATGTACAATTTTAGTTATACAGTGTCCTATTAAGTTTAATCTAATTTTTTTATGTTAAAAGACTCACATTAACATAAGTATATCTTAGTGAAAGTTGAATTAATTTTATTTTTGATCAAAGAAAAGTTTTCATTATTTGAATTTAAGAGTTTCAATGATTGAAAATGAAGAGAAGAAGTGTTAATATATTGAAAAAACATTAGAGATTATTATTAGAGTCTGAAGGATTTATTTTTTATATAATTAGTAGAAATATATTTTATTTTTATAGTAGAAATTTTATCTTATTGGGAGAATTAATATTCACATGAATTAAATGATAAACCACGATCATTATAACCATTGGATGGTACTATTAAATTATATAGAAATAAAAAATAGCATTCCATGCTGAGAATACATCTATTTAGTTTTAATGGTGAAATGTGTACATAATTTTGTTCATTGGAGATGTTTGGTTGATCAAAAAATATCACTAAATTAAATTGAATACTTTTATAATATATAGCGTGGAATAAGGAAGGTTTGTGGACATCTTGATCATTATTTTTCCAAACTGATGATCAAGGTTGATTATTCTAGGATTCATAAAATATTTATATGCAATAATTTACCCCTCCAAAATGAATAATTTTTTTTGGTACTAAATGAAATTGGTATCGACTAATACTTATTGAGATTTATGAATAATAAATGTACCATAACCAACTCACATGGAGATCTAATATTATCAGTCAAATGAAATAATAAAATTTATTCTTTAAATTAGATAACTTTTTCTGGTAGAATTTTCCTTACCTTAATATAATGAAAGATATTTCATGGAATTTTAATAGAAATCTATAACACTATAAAACTAATACCCGAACTAAAATTTATAAAAAATCATATAAATAACCTATCAGAGTTGATGTTTGATTTGTATAAATCCCATAACCATTAC
This sequence comes from Viscum album, assembly GCA_963277665.1. Taxonomy (NCBI): domain Eukaryota; kingdom Viridiplantae; phylum Streptophyta; class Magnoliopsida; order Santalales; family Viscaceae; genus Viscum; species Viscum album. The sequence continues at coordinate 425,195,187 of OY728164.1, forward strand.
CAGCATCATAAGAAACACCAATTATCTTGAAATTGGTAAATGAATAATTAATTTTCATGCCTCTATAGTTAGATTTATAGATATTTTTAAACCAACATAGACTATAAGTATCGGAGATAAAAATTATATGTTTATCCTAGTAGATGGATATTCTCATTACACTTAGTTTTTCTTTATCTTTCAAAAATAATAATCCCTTAAATTATTTATTACTCAAAATTTAAAAATACCTATCAATTATCACTATCTAGATTGATTAAATTTTTTATTATGAAAATATTTATTTGAAATGTGTATAGTGAAAAGGGAATAAAATAAATCTCATATTCATCAAAAACATCACAAAAGAATGATATAATTGAATGTGGGAAGAGAATCCTTTATAATATTTCCTATATAATGTTGTGAGAATAAAAAGTTTTGAAATATTTTTAGGTTTAGTATATGTATTATATCTATTATACTACAATTCGAGTTTTACTCCATCCTATTTTAAATTAAACTACATTAAGAATTATAATGTTAGAAAGGATAAGATTTATTGTTTACATGTTTTCATATGTAAAGTTTTCATTTTTTATTTTATTGAAACCAAAAGGCATAAAACGACCTAATAAGGGATGAATTAGGGTGTTCAAATTATTTCAAAAAACACTTCTTATCCCTTCATTAGAAAGAATAATTGAATTTGTTGATTCCAATCGAACATCCACAAGTTACAAATATGAAATGGAAAATTATAGGTATATAAGGATTTTACTTGGTTAAATAGTGAAGAGATATATCCAAGTATCATGAATTGATGATGTTTCAATTTATATAAAATTACTAATGAAATTTCATGATTACAAATTTTTGGATCATCTCACTACTGATTCTATGGGACACTCCCTCTTTCTACCACTCCATGCACTACTTTAAGATAAATTAAAAAGAAAATAATGACATATAGATCATTCATAATGAATGTATTAAGAAATTATTAATAAACCATTCCATAATTAGTTTTTTCTTTAAGATACTTATTTATTTATAAGATGGTATCAACAGCCAAGATTTATGTCTTCCATAAGTTCTCACTATATGATTCTAAATGAAACTTTCCCATTCTTACTTTTATGATAAGTCTATTCCTTCATTATTCAATTTCTATATTTAATATCTGTAGAAACCCCAACTATAGTAAACAATATCTGGTTTTTACATTATTATATTAGTATTGGATACAATTAATCTCTTCATAAAGGATCAGTAAATTTATATTTATTAGAAAACTAGATACATACATGATTCCCATATTACGTTGGAATTATAAATAAAAAATAGTATAGGAAACACTCTTGCATCCTTTATATCATTCATAATATCCTTATTCAAATATTCTAAAAATAAAAACAATAAAGGGTGATATCATATGATTAGTAAGGGTTATGTATAATAGATTTTATCATGAGTAAAATAGGCATAATCAACATGGATGATTGGATTATCAAAACACATTCTATTCAATCAACACTTGATTCCAATGAGAATCCATATTTAAAATCAACATAGAAAACACATGGATAATGAAAATTGAATTATTGATTAAGAAAATCCATAATTATGAACATTCATGATCAAGGCCGCTCAACCATGATATCATGAATCTTACCATCATGGTCTCTCAACCAAGACATCATTATTAATAAATGGGTAATTGTTAACTAAATACCCATCTAATATGGAATGCTTGTTGTTTTGTCTCAATATACCTATGGATTCATCAAGGGGATATCTATAGTATGGTCCCAACCACCACTATATCTCTTTTTCATTCCTTATATTTTTAATTATCATTACAATTCATTCTCAAAATTATTTATAGGCCAACAATTATCCCTATTGAATCAATAATACATAACATATAACTTTTTCATTATAAACCCTCCAAATAAAGAATAAATATGGTATCATTGAATCATATACCTAGTAAATAATAATTAACATCAATGTATTTTTTCATAGATGAATAATTACTTTAAAATATCATTGGAATATTTCTTGATAAAAATACCCTTTTCATTTTTTAAATAACATATTTAAAATCTAAAAATGTCCAAAATATTATGGAAAACATTTTCTTTAAAAATAAACATGAAAACTTATAAATGAAGCTTTAATGTATTGAATGTTCAGGACTGAGGAAAATTTCATTCATTCTATGCATGTTAATAAATATCCCCATTACATTTTTTATAAAATTTCAAAATTACCTCCTTTGAAAAATGATGATAATATTTCTTTGAAAATTTTCTATAGAAAGTGAAACATGGGTAAAATGGATTTAAAAATAATTTTAGATTAATAAAAATATTCTAAAAACATTGTATAAAACATGGATTAACCAGATGAGAATAAAATTAAATGGTTTTATAATAAAAAGATCATATAATTTTCTTTAAAGGAAATTTGATCATAAAAAATCCTGATTGAAATGATATTGAAACATAAGTCCCTTACCAAGAACATGAATTAGTTATAAATAAATCTAAACTCATGTATACTAAATTTTAATTTATTATAATTTTATACAATACTTATTTACATACTTATAATATCATATATGATCCACTTATAACATTTCAATAACCATTTATTGATAATTCCTTATTAATATCATCGTTTTTGGTGTTACTTATTTTGTTATTATTTGAATTTAAATTTTTGTAATTATAGTAATTGTACATTGATCATAGTTTCATAATATATATATTGTTAATGATGATATAAATATCATATTTATTCATTATATATTGGGATATATTCATCAATAAAATATAGATATTGAAAAATGAATCACATTGTTCATGGAGATGGTAGGTCGTATGTACGCATGAATGTTGTTTTCACTTTTTAAAGTATGGAATGAAAAAAGATAAATAATAATACACCTTTATAGGATCATTATTATATAATATATATCATATATATTCATTAAATATATTCATATTTCCATCTGTGTTAAGTGGAAATAAAAAACAAATGGCATCACTTTGTGGAGGTGGTAAACCATACATACAAATGAGCAACATTATCATCTTCCAAATAATGAGAAGGTAAGAAGGTTTATTTGATATTATAATAAAAAAATATTTATTATTTCATAAATATCATATAGAAATTTTAATCCCATAAAAATAACCATTAACGAAAGATGGTTATGGAAAATAAATTGTATCTCTACGTGGAGGTGGTAGTCTACACATGCACAAGAATGATACTTTTGCTTCCAATTTGATGAAATAGAGGATGGATAATGGTTTTTTACATAATAATAATAAATTTTAATTATATTTAGGATACTTAGGTTATTATTTTATGATGAATACAACTAATTAAAATGAGTTAGAAAAAGAAATAAATTGAAAGAGTTTGGGTAAGATAATTACCTCCTCTTTAGTAGGCCTTATTTAGATTCCTTATTTGGGACACTTGGAATGGTATTTTAAGAATTAAAACACCTATAATTAATATATATGTAATATTATAATATAATTAGTTAGGGTTTCTTCAATCTAGATGCCTCAAAGTAGTATAAAAAAAGAGAGGGAATGGGTGTCTTTATAAATGAGGGAAAGGATAGACTTGGAATTTCATAAAAGATAAAAATATAATGACTATATTTCTCAAATATAATTCTTAAAAATTGGAATTAATTAGAATATAAATAATATATGGTTGAAAATTTATTTTTAAATAAAATTTATAAAGGTTTTGGGGTCAATTTAAACATTATTTTTTGTTTAACCCCTTCATTTACAAATTTTAACATTAATTGTGGTAATGACTTTTTCAATTTACATATAAGGTAAAAATTTCCTCATAAATTGATAATTTATAACATTTTAGACCATTTTAGATCCTAATTTTTTTATTTTATGATTTTTATGATTTTTAAATAATTTAATAAAATATTGTTTTTCATAAAATATCATTAAATTCATTTTTAAACTATTCATTTAATTTGATATTAAATAAATAAAGACAAATATGGGATTAAAATATAAACCTATTACAAATCCCGAATATTTTATATTTATTAGAAAAATAAATCAAACAAACAATATGATGTTTATAGTTTTTAAAATAATTTACATGATTTTTCTACTGCTTGCACAAGCACTATGTCTATGTTGTATAAGAATTTAAGGTAATTATTTAATAAATATTAATTTAAAATAAATTAAAATGATAAAAAATAATATATATTTCAAATAAAATTTTATAATCTAATTAATCCTCATTTTATCCTTATGTAAAAAATTTAGCGATATTAAAGTCAAGAGTGACATTTGGGAATTTTATTTACTTCAAAAAAAATAAATGTCATTGTAAAACAAAAATGGATCCAAAATTTTATATATTATAAATTCGAATGAATATGGTTGAATTAATATAATAAAATTAAGTAAAGTGTTTTATATATTTTTAATGTCTTAACACATTATTTTAAACCTTAATTACATGATTTACCCTTTAGCAAGGTGATAAATGTTACCACAACTACTATTCATAATACCTAAAAATAAAAGGGTAATATTTAAAAAATATATACCTATTTATTCTAAACATGAAATCCATTTTATCAAATTCAAATCAAATAAGTTTAAAAAATTAACTAACCTAAAAAATGTGATGAATATTGTTTTCCAAAAAATGTGTTTTCTGCATAAAAACTCACTTATATCAAAATCATGTAATCTGATGATACTAAATGTATTAATTATATTATCAAAAAATATATTTAATTTATTTAACTAAATATAAAATAGAACATGACTATTTAAATCTCTTGATTTTAAGAAAAAAATTACAGTTTTATAAAAATTGTTATTTTTTGCTATTAACTGAAACATAAATCAATTTAGAAAATTCCAAAATTTTCCAATTAAGATAATATTGACATTTTGAATTAAAAAATTATTTATTTTTTATAAAGTTTAATTCATATAATTTTTAGAAATTAATTATAATATATGTGCACCAAATAAAATAAAGGCAACTTTTGATGAAAACATATTATTGAGCATAAAATATATTTTTTGAAAATTGAGTACTTATTTACTAAGAATTAATCAATAAATTTATATTAAATAAAATATTTATGACTAATTTGGTTAATATTATCCATTACCTCTAATCTAATTGCTAGATGATAACTATCAATAGTATGTTTTTTTTATTTTAAACTCAATGTTGCATACATAGAAAGATATCAAACAAAGTAAATTTATAAAATCTTTAGGTGTTAAATACTACCCCCATATAAGAACTTAACCATAAAAATTAAATCACTCTAATTCAAAAAACCAAGGATACTTCTACCTCATCACATCCTTGGGTTCTCATGTAGCTTCCTCAATTTTATGATTTCACCAAAAAACATTGACTAGGTGAGTGGTCTTATTTTGTATCAATTTAACTCCATGATCCTAAATCCTCATCGGTTGTTACACATACGATATATCATTCTATAGCAGTATGGAATCTATGTCTTATATATGTGAAAAATCAAGGTGTACTTCCTCAAGAGAGATACATGGAACACATCATGAACTTGAGGAGATTCAGTGGAAGCACCAAGCAATAAACTACTACCTCGGTATTATCAATAATTATAAAGGGAAAAATATATCTAAGTATCGGTTTTCCCTTATCTATAAATCTCATAACCTTATTCCAATAATATATTCATATTAATACCTTTTCACCAACTTCACACTCTATATCTCACTGATGATTGTCATCATAAAATTTTTATTGACTTAGAGATGCTCTTATGTGCTACTGAATAACTATAACCATATCTTCCATTTCCTTAGCTAAATTAGGTCTTAATAGATTTATTTATCTAACTTCATACAATAATTTTGGATTTCTATACTTCCTACCATAAATGGATTCATAAGTACCCATAAAAATGATCAAGTGAAAGTTATTGTTTAAAGAAAATATACCCTATGTATGGTGTTGATCCCAACTACCTTTGAAATCTCTAGAGTAATCTCTCATCATGTCTTCTAGAGTTTTAATGGTCCTAACAGAGTAAACATCTATTTGAGGATGACAATAAGTACTAAAACTCAACTATGTATCCAAATCCTTTTTATTACTTCTCAAAAAATTTGAGGTAATCCCTTGATCCCAATCCGAAATGATTGAGAGTGGTACTCTATGAAATCTCACAACTTTCTTAATGTATTACCAAGTAAGTTGATTAATAGGTAAATATTGTCTAATAATAATAAAATGCACTGATTTCATAAGTTGATCAACCATATATGAAATAGAATTATAGGATTTAGACATTTGGTGTGTTCGGCGATGAAATCCATGGTGATGTTTTCTTATTTTTATCCAAGTATGGTTAATAATTATAAAAAACCCTTTGGATTCGGTATCTCAGAATTAACTTACTAACGCGCCAGGAATTAGGATACATACTCTATAATATCCTTTTTTATGTTATCCTACCATAAATACACTATTATATCTCTATACATCTTTGTACTTCTAATATTAATAGAGAATAATGTACTATAAGCTTCTTCCAACAGTTCGTTTTGACATCTAGTATTGAAAAAAAACATACTTTGTTCCCAATACTTATCATTATAGTATGATCACGGTTGAAATCAGGAACATTCCTCACCTTATTCTATAATTATGCAACTTTATTCGATGCCTTCTTAATCCTATCATGGTTATATGGTTGAACATTCATCTAAGAAAGATAAGATATGTCCTCCTTCCTTAAAATTTCAAGATACAACTTCTATAAATATATATGTATTAAATATATTTAAATATTAATTATGGAAAAACATTCATGGTCTTTTGACTTAGATGATCTACCACTTTGTTCATCTTCCTAGGTTGGTAATGTATTAAGCAGTCATAATCATTGATCAACTCCAACCACCTTCTCTGGTGCATATTTAACTCTTTATATCTAAATATATACTTCAAGCTTTTATTATCAGTATATATAGTACACCTTTCAATACAAATATAATGCCTTAAAATCATTATTTAGGAAATTTTACTCATGAATTTTCAATTTTGTGAGGTATAAATTATGATCATATCATTCTACATGAGGATGTAACCTAGTCCCTTCTTTAATGCATCACTATATATAAATACCCTTAACCTAGTAGCCATGATCTGGTGTTTACATTATTACATTGGAACTAGATAAAAGGAATCATGTATTAAATGACAAAATATTTTATTAGTCTTGGTAAACTTGATATATACTTGAATCTCATATTACATATAAAAATATAAAATAAAATATATAGTTAATGTAAATATTCTGCATCCTTGAACTCATTAAAATTTTTATTATTCCTATCTTAAAGAATGGAAAAAAAATAAGGGTGAACTCAGATGATTATTAAGGGTTACATATAGCATAGTATATCCTGAGTAAATAAGGCATAATCAATATGGAAAGGTAAATAACTAAAACCATGTTCCATTTTATCAATAACTTGAGCATGAAAATAATCCATGGATAATATTAATGTAATAATCTCTTGGATAATAATAAGAAAGAGGTGAGATATAAAACCATATAAGATATTAATAAAATAATATAAAAAGGTAAATCTATACATGTGATCCAAGATTCATATCAATGTGACATAATAATGGTGAGAAATCATAATCTTGAACAATGAGGCATGGAATAACATGATAGCATAAAGGCAACATAGGAATGTAGCAACAACTTAAATCATAGAATCATAAACATAAGTCAAGGCTGACTAATAAAAAAATAAATCATAGTGTAATAAAGATAACCTTTCATGTACTATACATGGAATATCATGGGATTAAAACAATACCCAATGCATTGTAGGTATATGAAATTTCTGGCCCACCCGTCACTTGCATATCATGTACATGCATAAGTGTTTAAATAGATAATTCAACGTAAGACCATGTTTCGTCACATTTAATCCCCCTATTAAGGATTTAGGGTTAAATAAATGTAATTCCTAAATCAATGTAGGATAGTTACATCTAGGTGAATACTATTTACTGGAAATGGGATGGGTAATCACTACACAAATGATTGGCATGGAAAAATCACAGGATTATTTTGGAAGCATAACGGGGGTACATAAAGATTTATAGAAGGGATTAATGGGTTTGATATGGGTATATCATCACATAAAAATAATCAGGATAGTAGGAGGTATGTGTATGAACATATCCCAACATGAACAATTGGAAATTATAAGGTATAATATAAAGAAGGTTCTTGAATAAAGAGGATAAGGAGATGATCCCTTACATTGATAGGGTGCTTCTAAAAGCCTGGGAGGAACTTTTTAAGAGCTTGGGGGAATCTTTTAGGACTATAGAGAGATAAAGGAAGTGTAATATCATTCTATAAGGGCTTCAAGTGAGTATAAATGGAATTTTGGGAGGGTTTATATAGAAAAATAGAGGATAATTCTTTATTAATTTCCAAACATAGGTTTTGAACTCTATATGATAAAGTGACAAAAAACTCAAACATTTCCATGGGGTTTTTCAAATTTTTATACTATAGAAGAGTCGCTTTAATTATTTTTAAATTCTAATAATCAAAAACATTAAAATAATACCCTTGGTTATGTGTAAGTGAGTAATATTTATGAAGAATTGACTTCAAAAACCTAAAATATAATATAGGTTTCAGATGATTCATTAAGGATTTATAAAATTAATAAAATAATTTAAAACACACATTATTTTAAAGGGGAAGTATTTATTTGGTCATGGATTCATTTTATTTAATATATTTTACAAATTTTGGTTCGTTATTATGTCATAATACTTACCGTATATTTCTACTATATTTAATTATTACCTAAAAATTTCACTCTCTCAGAAAAATATGAAAAAATTAATATTGGATAATTTTGACATGGTGATTTAAAAAATAATTTTTATTTTATAAAAATAATTCTCTAAATATGTGAATTTTCCTTTTAAATCAAAATTCCCCATTTATTAAAAAATACTACTTTTTTACAATAACAGTTTGCTGACCCTTATAAAAATTACCTTTGACTTGATAAAATTATATTATCATTATGTATAATAAATATTATTTAATAATATAATTTTATTAAAATATATTTTATTTAAAAATTTATTGAATTCATCAAAAATATTTTCTTAATTGAAAAAATTTATTTCCCAAAAATACAATTTATGTTTCATCATATCAAAATATAATTTTTATCAAACTCATTATTTAATCATTTAAAAAAATAATTTTAAAAATTGAAAAATATAATAATTGTTTCATTAAATTAAAATATAAAAATTCATATTGTTAGAGTCTAGATACATATCCATTTATTACACATGTGAATTCATAAAGGGTAAGGTGTGTGATTGTGAGATTTTCTTGGGATAGTTCAATGTACATGGTTTGGGGCATGATCTTGATGAGATTGAAATTCTCTCATAAATGGTTTCACTCATTCTTTAGTTATTGAATCTCATATTGGTCTTGGTCAAGGTAAAATTTCAATGATATTATCTCCCTCTAAAGCTCTTATAAATTTTTTTCATAGGTTACAATCCTATTAGTAATAAACATTTCTTACTTTGTCTATGTTAAATGGACTTTATCAAAACCATTAATATACTAATATTAATGTTCATTGTAAAATGGATATATTATCAATGGTTATGATTCTTAATAATATTTTAAATTTTACAAACTATTTAACAGTCCAAAATAACCAAAATAGTGTATTTTTTTCTATAAATTCACTTATTAATAAGGCATTTACTCATTTATAAAGGTAGATTTCATTTATAAATGTTTGGATCATTACATTATTCCCCCTTTAGAAATTTTTCCCATGAAATTTTCATTTCATACACTAAAACATATGAGGGTACTTATTTTTCATCACCTGTTTTAATTCCCACATCTCTACCTAAAACTTTTGGTTTCACAATAATGCATTGATCTGGTGAGTTGTCCTATTTCGTAAAATAATACCTCTACGATCTAAGATCTTCACCGGATGTTCTTCATATGAACAATCATTCTCTAATAGAACCGCCTCTTGATTGATTACATGTGAGTTTATGGGTATGATATTCCTCAAGAGGGGTACATATAACACATAATGCACTTGAGATAGGTTAGGAAAGAGTGATATTCGATAGGTCACCACTATAATGTGATAAAGGGTCTCAAAGGGGTCGATGTATCTGGGAATAATCTTTCCCTTCATCCCAAAACTAATGAATTTATTATATGGTGATATATAAATGAAAACTTTATCTTCAACATAAAACTCCAGGTTTCATAAATGATTGTATAAATATATTTTCTATTGAATTTCAGCATATTTCATATGACTTTAAATTTCTTGATCCTTTTATGTTACATCTGGGAAATGATCAAATCCCATTAACTTCTGCTCTCCAACGTTTTCCCAATATTTTAGATTCCAACACCTCTTCCTATACAGAGCCTCATATAGTGTTATTTTAATTCTAGAATAGAAAAGGTTGTTATATAAGAAGTACACTAAAGAAATTTTATAGTTCTAGCATCCCTGTAATTCCATTGAACCTGATCTTAGTATATCCTCCAAAGTTTTAATTGTTCTTTCAAACTGACCATCCATCTGAGGGTGATAATAAGTGTTACATATCAGTTATGTATACAATAATTTTTTAAGGTTTCTCTAAAACCTAAAGTTAAACTTTAGATCTCAATATGATACAATATATAGTGGAACTCCATTTATTATTACCACTTACCTTATGTATATCTTGGTGAGTTAGTCAAGAAAAAAATATTCCTTGGCAGTAATGAAATGTGCTTTACATGGAAAGGTAGACTGCTACCACCCAAGTGGATTTAATGCATTTAGATTTCCTAGGAATTCCTATGATGAAATCCATGGTTATATTTTCTCATTTACATACTAGTATAGGAAATGGTTGCATTATACCTTTAGACTTCTCTCATTCTACCTTGACTTGTTGGAATACCAAGCATCGAGATACATACTATGTAATATCCCACTTCATGTTATCCCACTATAAGATTTTCTCTAAATATATATAAATATTATTACTTCCTTAATGAATAAATAAGGATGATCTATGTGCATAATCCAAAAGTTTCTTCTTCAGTTCTGTTTGGGAAACATATCCAGGTTCCAAACCTTATAGCTCCATCTTTAGAAAAGTTTAACTCTGTAACATTTTATACATTATTCTATAGTATCTCATCATCTTTCTATGCCTCCTTGATCCTATAAATAATATATGGTTGATTAGTTAATTGAGAAATTTAAGATTAATATCCTTTTATTATTCCCATATACATCCTTTTCATGTCCAATAAGACTGGATCCCTTTCAATCCACATCATGGATAGGGTTGCAGGATCATTTCTACTCAAAGCATATACCACTTTGTTCACCTTACTAGGATGTTAATAGATTTAATAATCATAATACTTAATGATATATAACTACCTTTATTGGCATATATTATTTTCCTTTTGTGTGATTATATACTTGAGTCTTTTATGATCGATATATATATTTCGCACTTTTCTCCATGGAGATGATTCCACCAAATCATCAATGAGAAGATTATTGCTGCCAATATTAGATTATTCATTGGGTATTTCTACTCATGGATATTTAATTGGAAAGAGGAATAGGCTATCAATATTTTCATATTACATAAGTATACAACCCAATACCTTTTGGTATGCATTGTTTTTTATCATAAATCATTCCCCAAAGGTGTTTAATATGAGAATAAGTGTAGTGATTAGCCACTTCTTCAGCTCTTTAACGCTTTCCTCACATTCATCAGTCTAGACCAACTTGTCTTTATTTTATGTAATCATGGTTATTGGGCTTGATAATCATGAACATTTTATCACAAATTGATGATAGTACACAAATAATCCAAAGAAACTACAATTTTCTATCACATATGTTGTTCTTTTTCATCCTTCGATTGCCTCTATTTTTATGGATCCACAGATATACCCTTGTGGGTGATAACATGCCCCATGAAAGTTACTTGCTCCAAAAAACTCATATTTAAAATATTTTTCATATAATATTTCTTTCTTCAAGGCCTTCATTATGGTATTTAAATTCTACTCATGTTACTCCTTGTTTTTGAAGACGATTTGAATATAATCTATAAAGACTACAACAAATTATTTAAGGTAATCAATTAAGGATCTATTTTTTATGTCCATGAAGATTTATAGAGAATTAGTGAGTCCAAATAGAATCACTTTGAACTCATAGTTCTCATAACTTGTGTGCAAAGAATTCTTGGGGATATCCTTCTTCTTTACCTTTACATTATAATATCCTTACTAAAGATCCTTCATAGAGAATAATTATGCTCTACATAGTTGATTAAATATGTAAATAAACTATGAAAAGGACACTATTTATTTATATTGATCTTGTTGAGCTCGTGATAATAAATATAAAGGCACATTTACCCATCCTTTTTTTTAACGAAGAGGTGTGTTGTACTCCATGGTCAAGCACATGGGAGTATAAACCCATTATCTAGATTCTCCTATAATTATTTATTCACCTATTCAGGTTTATAAATGACTATTCTATATAAATTTTTTTATATTGGTAAATCTATGAGTGTGATCTAGATTGAGAACTCAAACTCATGGCTATGATTAAGACTAGTAAATTATTCAGGAAACACATCAACAAATTCCCTTATAAAGGTCATGTAATCAAGGATGATATTTTCTTTACTATAAATCATTTGAGCAAGATATTTTTTCTCATAAGGTATTTACTTCCATTCTTGATATGTTGGTAGAAAATATTATTCATCCTCCACCTTTCACTTATATAAAATCTAAGTTTTATTTTTGATATGAAGAGTGATTTACTTCTATCAGAAATATATATTGGCTCTATACAATGAAATAAAATCCAATCCCAAAATAGAATAAAATTACACAAAGGGGGTTATCATAAGTTTTTCTAGGAAATTCAGATAATAAATTTGGATAGGGGGATATTTATATACTTTTCATGAAACAATTGACCCATTTTCCATCTTTACTAAAAAACAGACTTCCAGGTTTTGAGGTGGTGTTTAAATATTTCTACTAAACTTTCACAATATGAAAGAATGCATAAAACCATAGTCACATAAGACACTAGAAGTTCATAAATGGATAATAATCCTTAATTTCACTATTTTATTCTAGTTCTAATCATTTACATCAATCCAAATATATATAGGTATGAGAGCAATCAAAATATTAAACACCTAAAATAGATAATATAAACATTGATGGGATAGATTATAAATGACATATATTCATAAACCTATAAATTTATATGTTTCAATCAAAGTTTCTATGAACTATTTTATAACATAAAATATTACATGAATTTTGTTTCCTTAATAATGTTTCATAATGATCTTGGGAATTTAACAAAGAATATCCCCTGGGAGTGTCAAACTAGTTGTACAGAAAGGCTGAATGTTGTGCACCAAGTGAAGATCAAGTCCTACTCAATGCACCCTTTTCAGGGTTATTACCCCAAGGTACCTCTGTACTAGATCCACATACACATTTAGTATCCATACTTGGATATATTTTCTTGGAAACCACTTACTCTATACTTTAACTAAAGTTAGGGATGTTTTCTTATGTTTATTCTAACCTTTAAGGATTTCACTACAGTTTTCTAATCTTAATCCTAATAATAACTAGACATTCCTATGATACCATCTTTAACAACTCATATTTTATTACACCTTATTTAATGATTTATTATATAAAATCACACATAGTAAAACCTAGAATATCATGAGGCCTGGTATATTTGAAAAATGAGGTACATAAAAAAACATGCAACATAATTACAATGAAATTATTTAAAACTTCTTTAACATTATCCTAAAATTCTATCGTTCTTCTAAAATTGCACAGGATAACCTAGGGATGTATATAATAATGGGGTTATCTATAAAGTCTAGTATGGGATTAATAAAATCATAGCATAGGTAAAATAGTACATGCGATCGAAAAGGCATATCAAGGTTACATAAGAATGGTGAAAATCATAATCTTGAACAATGACGCATGATATAATATGATAGCATACAGAAAACATAGGAATGTGGAAATAACTTAAAACATGACATCATAATAATAATTCAAGGATAACTGCCAATGAAACATAAAATAGTGTTCTTAGGATAACATCTCATGAACCACACATGGAATCTCATGAGATTAAAACATTACCAAATGTATTTAAGGGCTATATAATTTGGGTCCCACCTATCACTTCTATATCATGTACATTCTAAAGTGTGCCATATAGATCATTAAACATAGGATCATATTTCATCACATTTAATCCTGTGATTAAATAGTTTTGATTAAATATATGGAAGTACCTAATCATCATAGGAAGTAAATCTAGTTAAATACCATTGTGTGGAAATGGGATGGGTATTCACTACATAAATGAATGGAATAGAAAAATAGAATAATATTTATTGCAAAACAATAGGGGTGCATAAAGATTCATATAAGGGATAAATGATATTGAAAGTAGTATATCATCATTTTGAAATCATAAGGATAGTAGGATGGATGTTTAAAAACATATCCCAACATGAAAAATTATAAATTAAAAGAAATAATATAAACAATGTTCCTGAATAAGGAAAAGAAGGAGAGGATCCCTTACCTTGAGAGGTTGCTTATAAAATATTGGGAGGAACTTATCAAGAGATTAGTGGAAACTTGGGGGACTATAGATAGGGGAGGTATGATTAATTTCATGATAAAAGTTTTCTGAGTGAAGATAAAATGAAGTTTCGGTGGGTTTATATATCAAAATAGAGAAGAATTATTTATTAATTTCCAAACATAGCTTTTGGAATCTATATGTAAAATTAATAAAAAATACCTTACCACTCTTTTTTCCCATGGTTTCTACCAAAGAAGTTTTTTTTTCATTATTTTTTAAGCCTAATAACCGAATTCATTAAAATAATACCCTTGGTTATGTTGAAGTGAGTCATTTTTACAAAGAATTAATTTTAAAACCTTAAAATATAATATAGGTTGTTGTAGATCTATTAAAGGGGTTATAAAATTAAGAAAATAATTTTTAAAACACAATATTTTAAAGTGTAAATATTTATTTCTGTATAGATACCATTTATTACATATATTACATCACTTTTGGGTCATTATGATGTTATAATACATATTGTATATTTATAGCATAATTAATTATTACCAAATAAATAGAATATCTCAAAAAATATAAAAAAACAATTTTTGGATAATTTATACATAAATATTTGAAAAAAACATTAATTTTATTAAAATAATTCTCAAAATATGTGAATTTACAATTTTAAATTAAAAAAATATCTATTTATTGAAAAATACTTGAGTTTTTTTACAATAACAGTTATCTGACCCTTATAAAAATTACATTTGAACTAATAAGATTATATTATTATTTATATTAATTAAATATAATTTAATTATAATATTTAATTAAAATATCATTTATTTCATAAATTTTTTAATTCATCAATAAGTGTTTCTTGATTGAAACTGTATATTTCTCAAAAATACAAGTTATGTTTCATCATATCAAAATTTAATTTTTATCAAACTTGTTATTTAATTATTTAAAAAGTAATATTAAAAGGGAAAAAATATAATCAATTTTAAATAAAAATAAAATATACAGATTCATACTGTTAGGGTCTATATATATAGCTCTTTATTACACCAGCGAATGCCCTTAGGGTAAGATGTGTGATGGTGAGATTTTCTTGGGGTGGTTCAGTGTACATGGTTTGCATTGTGATCTTGATGATCTTGAACATATCCAATTAATGGTTTTTCTAATTCTTTGGTTATTGAATCACGGTTTGGGATAATCAATGGAAAATCCTAATTATATTATCTCCCTTTGAATCTCTGATAAATGGGATTTATATGGTACGATCTTACTGGTTGAGGTCATCGATTCCTTTTTATGTGTCAAATGGACTTTATTAAATCCCTTAATATAATAATCATAATGGTCACTATAAAATGGCTATATTATCAATGGTTATGATTCTTAACATTATTTTAAATTTGAAAAAACATATAACCATCCAAAATAACCAAGATACTACATGATTTTTCCATAAGTTCATTCCTTAATAAGGAATTTACTCATTTAAAAGGGGAAATTTCATTTATAAAAGTTTTGGTCATTACACAATAGGTATGAGTTCTATTGAAAACTAAACTTAATGATTTAGTTTAATACTAATAAAATATTCTAGAATACATAAATAAAATCCCATACAATATTCATATTATCAATGTTGAGTTTCTCCCCAACCATCTGAGATAAATATCCCTCATGAATAGATAGTAAAACTCGTATGGTGGAAGTAATTTTCCTTGGGAGTTCAGGTTCATCCTCAGATTGATAGATAATCATAGTTTGATACAGAATATCAAATGTAAATTCCCTTCATCAAGAATTGATATGGGATCTATATTGAGAGAGTCAATCCATGCCCAAAATTACACTGAATTCAATTAGAGGAAGAATAATAAGATTTTAAAAAAGTACATTCCAAAAAAATTATATCAAAGACGAGCTATAGACTTGAGATGTGATCAGTTTACCATTTGTAGTATGAACTATCAACTAAATATCTAATCATTGAGGTGGTGATGTGAAACCTTTAGAAAATTATTCAAAAAAATAGTGGGTAGAACCTTAGTCAAATAAAACATTTTTACTTTTAGATTGGATAATAATTGTAGTTTTTAGAACTTAATTAAGAACTACCACTTTAGCTGTAGTAATTGCATAGCTTATCCTTCTCCCCTTGGCTTCTTTTGAGGTAATTTATCTTGATTTTTTGGATATTGGTTTGAATAATTACCCTCTCTTTATAGTTTAAGAACATGATAGAACTAATTTCTTTATTTACCTTACATTCAAGAGACTTATGACCCATTTCTCTACACCGAAAACAAACTCATATTCCCATTAAGTAAGTGCATAGGTTTTTCTTTTCATAATTATCACATGTTGGAAATCTCATACTCCCTTTTTCTTCTTTGAAACATTTATTTTTTTCATTGTGCTCTGTCTGCCTTTTATTATTGAATTCCCTTGAACATATAAGACATAGAAAATTATTTCTATGTCTTGATGGAACTTAAAACTATATCATCATTTGATGAAATTTTTTTAGAAACTAGTGACCTTTAATAAATCATCTTAATCCTATCAAATAAATGATCAATCCTTATTTCTAGAATACGTATGTAGTCCACAACATGTTGTTATAATATTGTAATGTTATCCTCATAATATACCATGGTTTCTTTTTCCTTTTAATTTAAAGTGAGGAACATCCTCTCTATTTTATCTCATTGTTGTATTTCTCAAAGAATATCACTTTAAAAGTTATCCATTCAATGATTTTCATTTCATAAACCACTTAAAAATTTAGGATCAATGAACACCATTGATTGATGTCTCATTTTAAACAATACACTACCAAAATAACCTTTTCACTTACATTACATCTCAAATCAAAGAATATATATTCAAGGGACTTAATCCATTATTCATCTACTAATAGATCAACAGTTTCATTAAATGATTGAGGCTTATGTTTCATGAAGTTTCCCAACATAGGTGAATAACACTATGAAACAATAGGTTTTTGCTTACAGGCAAGGTTATTTGTCACAACCTATGTTAGGTGCACTAATATGGCCATGATTTTCTCAGTTCTAACACCAGATTTATTAGCTTGCTCTATAAGAAAATCTCTATATTATATACGGGTGTTGATTCCCTTTATTCTATTAGGGGCCATTACTGAATAATTACACATACAGAGTTAGCACATAATCCTCATGAATATTGATCCATAAAAAAAATCCCTCTAATGGTAAAAGTTATCAAAACTATAAGGGATTATAATAATTATCATGTCATCTATGTTCAATTAAAATTTAGTTCTCAATGTTTATACTAAAATTCCTATGATACCAACTATAGAAATAAAAAATATAGTAACCCCTAGTCGATGTTTACATTATTACATTGGTTCATGATAGAAGTAATCTCACTATAGATGATCAATTAATTTAGGAGTCTTGGAAAAGTAGATACATATATAATTCACATAATACATTGTAATTATAAATAAAATGCATAGCATAGTAAATACTCTTACATCATTAATATAATTAATAATATCCTTCATTAAATACTATGTAAAGGAATATAATAAAGGGTGAGATCAAATTCTTAGTAAGTTTAATATTCAATGGAAGATATCATGAGCAAATAATGCATAATCAACATGACATAGTGGATAATAAAAACACATTTCATTCAATCACTTGAGTTCAGTGAGTACCGATGGATGATATCAGCATAACAAACACATGGATAATGAAAATCGAATTATTAATATAGTAAATTCATAATTCTAGACATTCAAGATCAAGTTATCTCAGCCAAGATATCATGAATCCTACCATAATGGCCTCTCAACCAAGACATCATTATTAATAAATGGGTAAGTGTAAAACAAATACCCATCTAGTATGTATTTCCTACTATGTTATCTCATGATACTTATTGATAAATTGAGGGGTTATCTATAAATGAGTCTCATATAACACTATACGCCCTATTCATTCTTAATATTTTTAATGATCAATATAATTCAATCTTAAAATTCCTTATAAGTAAAAATTTATCTATATTGAATCAATAATATGAAACATCAATACTTCCCCATTATAAACCATACAAAGAAAAAATAAAGAAGATATTATTGGATCATATCCTTAGTAAATCATAAGTAACATCAAATAATGTTATCATAGAAAAAAAATCCTTTAAAATATCTCTATAATATTTCTTGAGGAAAATACCCTTTTCATTTTTAAATCACATATTTAAAATTGAACAATTCCCAAAATATTAAGGAAAATATTTACTTTTAATATAACATTATAAAATTATAAAGGAAGTTTCAAAGCATTAATTGATTATGATGGTGGGAAATACTATTCATTATGAATATGTTAAAAGATATTCTTTTCACTTTTTTGGAAAAAAAGCAAAAGTACCTCATTTGGAAAATGACAAGAATATTCCTTTGAAACATTTTTATAGAATGTAAAATATGTGTAAAAAGTAGATAAAACAATCATTGGACATTAGTAAAAACATTCTTGAAAACAATTTTGGAAACATGGATTAACTAAATGAGAAGAAAATGAAATGGTTTCATTATAAAAGTATCATATAATTTCTTTCAATATAAATTTAAGCATAGACAATGCCAATTAAAATGAGATTAAAACATAAATCCCTTACATCAAGTTCAACTTGCTTTTAAAGTTCTATAACCTTTTATATAATAAATTAAAATTTATTATAATTCTATACCATATTAAAGTACATACTTATAATATCATATATATATATATCCAACTTATAACATTCAATGCCCATTTATTAACAATTCCATATTCAAATAATTATTTATGGGTGTTAACTGTCTCATTTTTTATGAGAATTTCAGTTTAGTAGTTCTTGTACTTGTAAAATGATCATAGTTCCATCATATACAGAATATTAATCTTTATTTTATTATCATATTTATTTATTATATATATACATATATATTCAGAAGATATAGAGATAAAAAAATCAATTACATCATTCATGGAGACAGTAGGTCGTGTGTACGCATGAACACTATTTTCACTTTTCAACGGTTGACATGAAAGAAAATTAAATATAAATTTACCTTAGAAGAATAATTATTATATCATATATATCATATATATTTATTAAATATATCATTATTATCAATAATGTAAATAATAAATGAAAAACGAATCACATTGCTTTGTGGAGGTGGTAGTCTAAATCTACACATGAAGGACATTATTGTATTCCAATGAATGAGAAGGTAATGAAGTATATATGATATTATAATTAAATAAGATTAATTATTTCATAAATATCATAAATAAACTTTAACCCCATCAGAATAAAAATTCATGAAGGATAGTGATGGAAAATGAATTGTATTGTTACATGGAGGTGGTATTCCACACGCACTCACAAGTGATACTTTCACAAACAATGTGATGGAGTAGAGGGTGGATAAGATTGGATACATAATCATAATAACATAAAATTATATTTATAATAATTAATATATTATTTTATTTTAAATTCAATAGATTTAGATGAGGTAGAAGAAGAAATATACTGTAAAAAGGTTGGGTGAGATGATTACCTCTTCTTTGGTAAGAATTATTAATATTCCTTATTAAGGACCATTATAATGATATTTTAAGAAGTAAAGAAACTATATTTCATGTATAGGGATGTTGGGAAGATAATTTTTCTGGTTTTTTTATCTTAATGGCTCAAAGTGGTGTAAATAAAAGAGATAAGGGGTGTCCTTTTATAAGGGAGGGAAAGGACACACTTGAAATTTCTTAAAATATTTAAATATAATTTATTTATTTGTCAAGTATAATGCTTCAAAATATCCATGAATTAAAATATAAATAGTATATGGTCAAAAAATCATCATCCAATGAAATTTACCAAGCTATTTGTGACATTGTTAACCTTGTCCTTTGGTTTAACCCCTTTATTAATCAATTTTAACCTTAACGGCAATAATAAATTTTTTAATCTTAAAAGATTATATTATTATATATCTGGTAACAATTGACTAATAAATGTCCAAGGAAAAACATTTAAGAACTTTTATGAACCTAAAATTTCTATTTTAATATTTTTATGATTTTTAAATAATTTATTAAAATATTATTTTTCAAAAAATATCATTAATATCATTTTTGATACTATTCAGTTAATTTGACTTCCAAGACATCAATAAAAAGTTAGAATTAAAATATAAAACTTTAAAATACCTAATATGTTATATATATCTATAAAATTCTTGGGTAACTATAAATCAACCAAAAAATATTACTTTTTGAGTTTTTGATATCATTTATGTGATCTTTATACTGGTTGGACAAGAACTGTGTCAGCATTGTGTAAACATTTAAGGTGGTTATTTCATAAATATAATTTAAAAATAAATTAAGATGATAAAAAATTAATTAATATTTAATTTAAACATTTATAACTGAACTTATCCTCTTTTTATAATTATGTAAAAATTTAGAGATATTAAATTCAGAAGAGTGACATTTTGAATTTTCTTTACTTAAAATAATATAAATGTCAGTATCAAAGAAAAACAACACAAAAATGTCATATATCTAAATTTTTGATGAATATAATTACATTTCTATCATCAATTTAAATAAATTCAAGTTTTTTATGTATTTTTTAATTCCTTAAGACATCATTTTTAACCATAATTACTCGATTTATTATTTACCGAGGTGATAAATATTACAATGATTATTATTCATAATATCAAGAACTTAAGGGGTTTTAATTAAGAAATTTGACCCATATGATTCCAAATATTGAATATTTTTTATGAAATTAAAATCCCATAAGTTTCATAAATTAATAAACATAAAAAAATTGATGAAAAGTGGTTTTCCAACAAATCGGTTTTTATGCCTAAAAATTGACTTATATCAAAATCATGTAAAATGATGATCCTGATGAAATTAATTAGTTTTATTAATTTTAATTTAACTTATATAATCAAATAAAAAATATAATAAGACTTAAATTTATTTATTTAATGACAAAAATGACAATTTTACAAAAAACATTATTTTTCACTATTTACTGAAAAATAAATCTTTTTAGAAAAATCCAAAAAATTAAAACTAATCTAAAATTAAAATGATGATTTCAAAAATGATATCCTTTTTTTTAATTTAATTTCTAAAATTATTGAAAATTAAATATAATATCTACACACAAAATGAAATAAAACCCACTTTTTAAAAAAAACACATATTATTGATACATAAAATAGAGTTTCTGAAAATTGAGTAATTTTTTCAAAGAATTAATCATTAAATTTGTAATAGATAAAATATTTATCTGTAATGTGGTTAATATTATTCATACTTTCCAATTTAACTTCTAGGTGAAAGTTATCATAGTATGTTTTAGTTCATTTAAACTCAATGTTGTGTATAGAGAAAGTTATCAAACAAAATAAATTTATGAAATATTAGGGTGTATAATATCTTCAAATTTCATCCAAAAAATTCTTAAATATAGTGAAACATCTAACCATTTTATTTTCCAAAAATATCTTAATTCATGGTCAAAATTATTCTCCCATTAATCTAGACAAACAATTCATCTCTAAAAATATTCATAATTCCTGATTTTTCTACTATATACTAAATCATAGTGTCATAGGAACTATTGCAGCATAATTCCCTAAAATTTATATATCTAACGAAAAATAATATCTTTCTATAAATTTTTAAATCTTTAAATCACGAGGTTTGATATCAGATATATTTTCATGATCCATATATAAAGTGTAATGTGAATCATTACAATACAGCCTTCAGTTCTTCACTATGTGGTGACCTCTAACAAAAACAAAACTCCAAGGATGTAACGCATAGTAATGTTCCCAATGGATTGTAATAATGAGAGAATGAGTTATTTTTTATCATTAAAAAGTAAAATTTAATATATATCAAGTGAAGGGATTCTTAGAAAGAGTTTGAAGTTTCTAAATATTTGAGAAGAGAGTGGTAAAAGAGAATGAAGTTCCCAAGAAAGAAATCCATCACGTGGTATGTTTGAAATATTAGAGAACACCAAGAAGCTTGAAGAATGGAGGTTTTTGAACATATTAAAATAAGGTTTGATATTATAGACATTCTTTAACTGAAAGTACATAATGTTATTTATAAGAGGACATTGATGAGAACATACATCCAGAATCCATTTTTTGTATTTTAAAATGACACTTTTAAGGGGTAGGTGTGAAACATAACAACTTCAACCAAATAAAAACATTAAAGGAAATTCAACCCAGATATAAACTATAAGAACTTTCCCTCCTTGGTGACTATAATGTTATTTCTAGCCTCCACCTTCTCATGACCGCTCGGCTAGCTGCCTCATGCAGGGATGCACGGGCCTGTTATCGATGGAAAAAGTCATACCCTTTCATTCTTCCAAATTCGTATGGCCATGCTCTAGTGAATACTTCCTGATCTGACTCCTTATCTAGAATTGTTCCATGTAGAGTGTCTAGGTGCTTTCAAAAACTAGAATCAAAATCCGTCAAAAATCATCAGTGTCGTCAACTTCCAAGATCTAACAAAGACAGAACCATCACAAGACGAAGGTGGTTGCTCGCCCTCATATCCCAAAGCACCATGAAGACCGCCACTCGGGTCCTCCTTGTGGAGAGTGGTAGAGTCCTAGAGAAATAGTAGAGAAATGTGTGACCAATACCCTTTATATATCTCATCTCCATGGCCCACCCAACGATGATGGGCGCCACTGAAGTCAAATACAAACAACATCATATATTCTACAAACACAACACATCAAACTAGAATCAGATTACTCAAGCTATCAAAGAAAAATCCCTACAAACCATCACATACCTATGAACAACACCAAACACTCAAAAATTATCAAAGATTCCTTCGATAAAGAACCAGAATCAATGCAATTCCAACATCTATGGGCTTTCCCTATATCAGCGGTCATCATAGAAAGGAGAAAAATCAAACCCAAAACCATAAAAAGCATCACAACAGACACAAATAACATAGATGGTTCAACAAAATGGAACTTTCCACTTCCACATGAGCATACAACATCCAGCACCAAGATCTGAACCCACACCACCAAAAATTGAAGCCTAAGCCGAACGACTTAAACCCTAGTCGTAAATAAAAACAACATCGCTTCTTGGTGACAACATCATATGTAGATCAGAACTTGCACTGTTAAAAAATGAATTCAAAAGCCAAAACCCTCACCACTACAAAAAAAGCTGAAGACTGAGATCGAAGACACCATGTCGTCATCGCTTGAAGGGAACACATTCTGCAGTAGAAGAAGTCAGTGGAAGAAGAACAGAGCTCGCCACTGCAAATAAACCAACGGCCGATGGAATGGAGCCCACCGCCACAATGAACAAAACCCCAAAAGTGGGAGCGATGCCAAAGAGAGAAGAGATCTGCGGCCGAAGTCACGACAACAATTTTATATTTGATGATAACATACATTATTTGTTTGATAATTATTAACTTGAAGGTTTTGGGTGAAATGGAAGCATCGGATGGTTCATACCCTACTCATATTTTATCACAATCAATGATTAGTATGATATTTACATGATGATAAAATACATGACCAATAGAATTTAATCAAATATTAATTAACGATTGAGAATTTTGGAACCAAAACACAGGATTATCACGTATAATTTATAATTAATTTAAATAGTTAAAAATTATCTTTCAATGTATTATATCTTCGTTGATGTATCTAAAAATATCTCTATTTCCTAACGTCATTGAGTTATTGAAATAAATGGTATATTCCCTCCAGTGGTGATCTACACGTGTCCCACAAACCTTTGAACATCATCGTAAGAATCTTTGGGTGCTAGAACGGTTGAACCTAACACTTGCATTATTCATATTTGAGCGCCCTAAGATTCTCTTCAAAGAATTTTTCTCTTTAATTTATCTAGACTTGAGAGTTGTAGTGGAGTAGGACCACCCTCCAATTTGATAGTGTTCTTGGAGAAGGATCTCTCCAGGGATTCGAGATAATTCTATCCATATATCTTTGTGTCCAACAAATGAAATTTCCTACCCAACAAAAAAATTATAATTGAGTTTATATACTACTAGGGTAAGAAAATAATAATTTTTCATGTTCCCTTATTATTTTTATTAATTTTTATAAAACCTCATGTCAATAATAATAATAATAATAATTCTTAACATGCTCTAAAATCATGAATTAAATTAAATATTATTTGTTCAAATAATATTCAATATATATTATTTCTCACCAGGACATTAATCTTATTCTTCCATTCCTCTAAAATATTTATCATATCTTGAATAATGACTGTTTATTTGATAAATAAATATCACTTCATTATTCACCAATAAAAAAATAAATATTACATTCAGTGAATAATAATTAAATATTAATTAAATTTTCTGCTCATAAAATATTCTCTCAAATAACTGTTGATGGAATATATATGATCAATTAAACATGAATAATTATTAAACCATGTGAAAGATTAATATTTATTCAACTTGTTAAATAATAAATAATATAATTATTTAACTATGGTTATGGATGCACTTAGTGTGTGACCCTCTAGACCTCTTTCTCAGTGGCATTAGGCAAAGCTTCACAAAGTCCAAGGTTAGCATTTAGCAACACGCCAAAGAACCCATACAGAAATAATTTAATGTCACAATGACATAAAACCATGTATGGTCTCTTACTATTTAATATAATTCATTTATCTCAAAATCTCTAATCAAATAGGTTGAATGCGAGTGCCATTAACCAATGTGTTTGATGTCTCTTTCTTTGGATTTATGGAAATTGAACTTGCCTACAGAATACCATAACTATGAATTTATTTAGACTATTACATTTACATCAAAGAGAATGAGATATCAACTTCTATTAAAAAAACAAAAGAGATAAATCCTCTATCATGTTATTCATTATCAAAAAATTACTCATTAAGCACCCAACGTATCCTACTTCATCATGAACATATGTCATTGCAGTTTTCATCAATATATCAAATTACGTGACTCATAACATCCATTAATACTAATCTTAAATTCTAAGGACCAATACACATTTCCATATATAGGAACATCCAATGACACATATAAAAGTATATTTCCTATAGGTGGGCCATGTTATCATAATTTCTTATACTGGTAATTAACAAGGGTGTCCACCATGATATGGTGTCTCAAATTCCTATGAGCCTCCAAACCTAATAGACTATATCATATGTTTTTCTCAAATAATTTCATCTAGTTATAGAACATATATTTAAGAATACTATCGTGGATCTTCTGGGTTATCATCATAGTGGGGAAATCCTATAACCTTTCAATGTGACAGCTACTCTTAGGACATTATCACATACAATGTCACGTAAAATAACAATCATTATGTGGTAAGAATATTATTAATATTAAAAACAATAAAGTTGAATTATCATAAAGTACCTAAAAGTTATTTCTATAAAACCAACTCGAACAAACTCTCACTTGCACTAAAGTCAACTGCTAACAACATTTAGTCCACTAACTCTCACATTATAATCATGATTCTATTAAGATAGGTCTTTAGTCAAGGGTTCCACCACATTTTCTTCCATGGAAATTCTTCTTACTAAAACTTCACCCCTCTACGAAAAATACATCAAGAGGTGGTACTTTGGGGTTATATTCTTTATACGTTTGTGGGGCGTTGGATCTTTTTTAAGAGGCACTACTAAAATATTATCACAATAAAATGTGATACGGTCTTTACTTATAGGTTACCATAATGATCCTAGAAAAAGTTTTATATCCAAATGATTTCATTACTGCATCAGGAGCTACTATATTTTTTAACTCTTTTGTAGAATTGGTGAAAACTGACTACTTTGAAATCATCCATCTCACAACTCCTTCGTTCATACAGAAAACATATTTTGAATTTGAAATCATATCGTTATGATTAATTTGAAAACTAGAATCAGTATAACCCTTAATGATTATATCTTAATCCACTCAATACACCAGGTACATGTCCTTATTTCTTCTTAGATACATGAGGATAGCCTTAACATTAGACCAATTTTTTTCTCCTAGATCAGCTTGATGTATTTCTAACATGAAAAATGTATAGGAAAAATAAATTCTATAAAATAACATGGTATACATGATTTATCCTATCATGGAAGCATATGGGATATTACTCATTCTCTCTTTCTACTTCTCTATTTGAGGTAAAATTTTCTTAGAAATATGTATACTATGTGGCACTGGAAACAATCATTTTTTTTATTATTCCATAATAAATCTATTCATTATCTGTTCAATGTATGTACTTTGACTTAGCCCATGTATCATCTTGGATCTATCTCAAATGATATTAATCCCTATAATATGGGATACTTCATATAATTCCTTCATAGACAAACACTTGTTTAGCCAGTTCTTAATAGATTGTAATACTGGTATCTCTTGTATATTAAATAATATATCATCAACATATACTACTAGGATAATGACTATATTCCCACTAAACCACTCATAAACACATGTATCATATTCATTATTAATTAAACAAAATTCTTTTCTAGCTTCATTGAATCGAGTGTTCCATGACCTAAATGATTACTTAAATCCATAAATAGGTATATGGAACTTTCATATTTTTTTGGAATCACCCAATGTCACAACCCTTCTAGTTGTTTCATGTATACATTTTCCTAAAGGATCCCATTAAGGAAATATTTTTTTACATCCATCTTACAAATTTCATTATCATGATAAGTTTCTATAGCAAGTAAAATTATCACGGATTTAAACATGGAAACTAGTGAAACAATTTCATCATAGTAAATTCCTTAATTTTTTTAAACCCCTTTAGCCAATATCCTTACTTAAAAGGTTTTTACTTTACCTCTCAGGTATATTTTTCCTTTGAATTCCCATTTTCACCCTATGGGATTTACATCAACTGACACGAAGACCAGAACCCAAATATGGTTCTGATACATAGAATTCATTTCAGAATTCATGGATTCTTATCATCTTGAAGTTTATGAGATCTCTACTGTCTATTTTTAAGATATAGGTTCACAATTTTCAACCAATAATTAGTCACAATATTTTATGACTATAAACTATATCTCTTAGTTCCTCTCACCTGTTTAGTGCTTCTATGCAATACTTTTGTTTCAAAAACTACTTCTCCCCCAAGGAGTTGTGGAATCTATTCTTGTTACAACTCTTGTGTACCTTGAGAATCAAATTTATATAAGTCAAAAAGGCTCCCACTATCCTTTTTGAGTATGTTCTCCCTCTCAATAAATATTTCTTTATCTAGTGCCAATCACTTTCTTGTATAAGGGTTTGTATAGGTAGTATCCCTATATTTACTTAGGATACACAATAATGATACATTTTGTGCCCTGGGGTGGTAGTTTGTTTCCTGAAAAGGCTTTAAAAAATCATCACATACCTATACATGTGTATGTTATTAAACAAGTTTCTTTACATTCCATAACTTGAAGGTAATTTCATTTTCTTCTTTATTTATTACTCAATTTGTGTGTATGATGCAGTTGGTAATTCATATCCCCAAAAGGATAATGGAATATTTTCATGACTAATCATCAAAATTAACATGACTAACAAGGTTCAATTACTCCTCTCACTAACACCATTATACTATGGTGTGTAAGGTAGAGTGATTCGAGATATAATCTCAAACTCCTATATAAAGTTGAAAAACTCTTGGTTAAGATATTCACCACCTCGATCTGATCAAATCTTCTTTATCTTCTTTCCAAGATGATTCTTTAATTCATTACTAAATTCATTGAATTTATAAAATTATTTGAACTTATAATTTATTAAGTAGACATATCCATATATACTCAATTCATTAGAAAAATTTATGATGTAATAATAACCATCTCTAGCTTCAACTTGAAATGTTCCACATGAATTAGTGTGTACTAATCCTAAAAGCTTTGTGTCCCTTTCACCCTATCCACCAAATGGATATTTGGTGATTTGTCCTCAAAAACAAGAATGACATCATTTAAGTGGTTTCAAATCAAAAGATTCTAAATAAACATCTTGATAGAGATTTGTCAAAAATTTCTTATTTACATAACCAAGATGATGATGTTATAGCTGGGTGTTGTGTGAGTCATGTGAACCAGATTCATTGTCTATTTCAAATGCTTTGTTTTTGTAACTTAATACATAAATACCATAATTTAAATTATCAATACCATACCATATTTTTTCTTTATAAAAGAAGCAATATTTATTTTCAAATTTAAAAATAAAACCATCTGTACCTAGGAAGGATATAAAAAATATGTTCTTGATAACAGTTGGTACATAATAACAATCTCTTAAAACCAATATTATTCCTATTGGAAATTAAAGGTGACAGTCTCTAATGGCTATACCATTCATCCTTGCACAATTTATAGCTCAAAAATCCACTTATCCTCTATAAATAATTCTGAATCTACTTGGTTCATGTATTTGGAAATAGATGTGAGAACCACAGGTTGTATCTAACACCTAATGTGTGGATATCAAAAGATTATACTCGATGTCAAATTCACATTTAGCATCCTCTTGCTTCTAGTTGAAGTTCATCTTCTAGTATCCTTTCTTTCCATATGGAAAACATAATTCTTCCTTTTCCTTACCCTACCTATTGATCTTCGTCTTCTTGGAAGGACGGTTCTCTGTAGATGTATAATTTTTATGAGTCTTTGGCTCCTTCGCATTGTTCTTCCTTTCCTTATTTACCATAAATACTATGGGTTTTTCACACCCCGTGTCATTTTCTACTTGGAAAATCCGAGTAAGAAGTTTTAAAATAATATTCTCATTATTTCTCATGATAAAATGAATAATAAAATTGGAGCAATTTTGTAGTGAGGAATGCATGAGATCTGTGGGAAACTCATCTAATAATTTAAATCGTAAGATGTCTAAGATTTAAATGTATCCAATGAACATGAATACAAGAGTCCTAGCTTAGTCTAAATCTCCAAGATTAGTTGTAAACAGAATATTCGAGATTTCATATCTCTCTTTTCTCTCCTTTACTTGATAGATATTTCAAAGGTTAGACATCATGCTATATGAATCAATGTACTCATGTTGCTTCAGAACCTCATTGGTCATGGAAAATTGCATGAAACACTAAAAATATTTGGAATAGTTCAAATGTTTCTCATAGAGAAATAACTCTTCCTCAAAAGCCTCTTTACCAAGAGTATCGGGAATAGGTTCTTCCAGTGCATAAAATTTT
Source organism: Viscum album (assembly GCA_963277665.1). Lineage (NCBI taxonomy): Eukaryota > Viridiplantae > Streptophyta > Magnoliopsida > Santalales > Viscaceae > Viscum > Viscum album. Next base: position 425,225,372 of record OY728164.1, read on the forward strand.
CTTTCATGGGGTAGGATAATGTGTAAGTGTCTTTTCCACTCTTGGAAATTTATGCTAGTGAGAATTTTATCCTTATCAAGTATGGATCATTGTGATATTTTTTATGTCATTTTTATTATTGTTTCTACAAATAAGATGAGCAGAGTTTTAATACATTATCTAATAAAATTTAGACAAATAAATATTATATTTATTAATCTCTCACTATTTTATAAAAACTCAATAGTCTTCACCATTAGCTTCTAAATATCATGTTTCTTGAACATTTCTATAGAAAATATCCATATTCCCCTTCTAATCACCCTGACATTTGATAATCAAGTAATTTGAAGGGTTTTAGGTGGGCATTAAAAATTCCAACTACACTAACTCAAAGTTCATTGATCTGTTGAGCATACTCCACAATCCTTAAATCCTTAAATTTTATTTCCTCTGTCATTGTCCCTCAATTCCACCATGTACTACATTGAAAATCAACTATTTATGTGGACTAATTTAAGTTAACAAAAAACATCAAGTTATAATTCCCCAATAATTAAAATCAGTCCAGCTTTGGTTGGTCAAGAACTTTAAATTGTGGTTCGACTTTAACGGAAGTAGTGAAAGGTTATACAGACTTAATATATATAATTGATGGATTTTATCTTTTATGCATAAATTTCCAATTATTATCATTATTACATGATTTTTAATATTAATTTTATTTAATTAATTGATTTATCATGTCTTAGAAAATGTTTATGCATAAATTTGTTTATTTTAGTTCTATCTTGCATGCTTGTTAATTCATTAATTCAAGTGATCATGATAAAATATCCATAAATAAATAAAAATTCAACTTGAATAAAATAAAATAATAAGGTGGTATGATCATGAGTTTTTAAAAATTGTTAGTTTATCTAGCGGATGATAAACTAATCATCAACCTATGGGAAAACACCTTAAACCATTTATGGTTCGTGTTGCTGTTATCCACCTGTCCATCTGTCCGCCTATATATATTTCTTGGATTGGTTTTTCCTTGACTCTAAAATTGAACTAACTCCACTAGCATGGGATCTTTATCCATTATATATTATTTTACACACACATCAGTGAGGGGAACCAAAAGACTTATTAAGGGGTTTATATAAAAGAAATCATGGACATGCATACCCTTACATAATGAGTGGAGGGATGAAACACAAGACAAAACTTTAATTTAATAATAAATTAAAAGAAACCAATCACATACAAAGATCTAGTTTAGGCTCATGATCATCCACATGCATGAAATAAATTACACATTTAATAAAATTAGCATTCAATTCTAATCGTTCTTATTTAAGATAAATCACACATGAACAAATTAATTATCATCCTTAATTAATCAATTATTTTATCTTAATTATCATCTGAATTTTCTTAATATTATCATCCATAAAAATTTTAAACAATTTAAAAAATATATTTAAAATTAACAATGTACTAAAATAAATGTACCTTGGAGGAAATATGGTGAGTACCCTTCTGAACTACCCAATATATATTATACTCGTATACTGTTTATTCTTATGACACGTGGCATATATGACTTATGTAATCTCATAGAGAGTAATATAAACTTAATTACCACGTGGAACACCTGGTATTTACATAGCGTGTTATGATTCAATGTTCATAGAGTAATAACTATAATACAACTTATACATGATATGATGATATGAACATTATAAACAAATTAATTAGACATATATATAGATACAACTCATCACATGGTGTGTACTGTCAACTTAATGGCCACATGAAACACATGTTGATATTATTTTAACAGCATAATAAATTAATTTTTAATTCTGTGTAAATTGGTAAAGTTATACAACATATACATTGAGGCTACACATCGTGTATTATTCTCATTGTCTATTCGTGGCACACACCTATGGAATCTTTTTGTAACCGGGATATGGAAAATATTGGATTACACTATGTGTAAATGGGTCACATGGTATGTGGTCTCAGAGTTACATGGTCACCATTCATGTAGGTCGTGAAAAAAGACGCATGGTTCGTCTGTCACTAAAAGACTACACATTTTGTACTGAAGTTATATGGAGTGTACTATGGATGATTGTGCGTCAGGCTAGTCTAGTAAACACGCAGTGTGTAATTAAATTAACTACATATAATAAATGCACATAGGTAAAATTAATTCTGAATTAATCCAGGGTTCATTAAACACAAGTACACGATGTGTACCTTTTGGCTACATGGCGTGTACTCTTGTGATGTTTGACCAGACCTCTCGACACCTTTGAATGATATATTCAACTTTATTTCATTCATAAAATTAATTTATTTGATTATATTTTTGATAAAAGAAGAGGATGAAATACGATCACACAATTTTTATTAATTAATGATTAAAATATAATTGAAAACTAATAATAAATATGTAAATTGGTCAATGATCTTTCAATAATTATAAATAATTATGTGACTGCTCTGATACCACTTGTAGGTTTCGAGCATAGTGGAAGCAGTGGATGGGGCATGACCAACTCATTTTTTTTCATGATTGATGATAAATCCAATATTTACACAATGAAAAACATTGTGATCAATGGAATTGAATCAAAGAATATAGAAAATATAAAAATGTCAAAACCAAAAAATAGGATCATCACATATTATTTATAATTAATATAAGAAATAAAATAATTACCTAGAGATAAATTCTTTCTTCATTGATAGACCTGACAATGTCTCTATGATGTATCATCATTGAATTGTAGGAATCATGTATAGATTCCCTCCAGTGGTGATCCACACATGTTCTATGAACCAATGAACTTCTCCATATAAATCTTCAAGAGATAGCACAGAAGATCCTGATGATTGCATCATTCACCTTTGATCATCATGAGAATCTCTTCAAGAAAGGGTCATCTTTGATGACTCTAGAATTTATAGTGGTGGTGGAGGAGGATCGCTCTCTGCTCTTGAGAGAGTTCTTGGAGAGGGATCACTCTAGGTTTTTGAGTGGATTCTCTCCATATCTCTTTGTGCCCAAGAAAATAAAATTCTCTCACCTAAGAAAATAATATAATTGGGTTTCTATACCTCTAGGGTTAGAAAATAATAATTGCACATGCACCCTTTATTATTTAAATAATCTATACAAAACCCCATGTCTATAATAATGAAAATATTTTTATTATTTCATGACATCTGCTAAACACGTGAATTAAATTAAATATTATTTATTCAAATAATATTCAATATATATTATTTTCCACTAGACCATTAAACTCATTTTTTCATTCCACTTAAATATTTATCAATCCTTCAATAATGACTATTTATTTAATAAATAAATATCAAAACATTATTCTTCAATAAATAAATAAATATTTATTAAATATTATTCTCACATAACATTGAATAACTGGTGACGAGATACATGCGATCAAGAAAATGTTAATAATTATTAAATCACTTGTAGGAATAACATTTATTCAACTTTCTAAATAATATTATTATATAACTAAGATTCTAGATACACCTAGTATGCGACCCTCTAAGACACTTTCCTAGTGGAATTAGGAGAAGTATCCTAAAGTCAAATGTTGACATCTAGAAACACGTCAAGGAACCCATAGAGAAAGAAGTTAGTATCACAATTATATAATACATCATACAAATGCTTACTATGTAATATAATCTCTTTATCATAATATCTTTAATCAAGCATATTGTATGTTGGTGTCATTAAACAATGTGCTCGATGTCGCTTTGAATTTTCTAGAAATCGAACTTGCCTATAGAACATCATAGTCATGGATTTATTTAGGTAATATCATTTCCATCAAAGGTTATAATGTATCAACTTCCATTTAATAACAGAAGGGATAAATCCTTTCTCACATTATTCATTAATGAAATATTAATCATGATGCACTCAATGTATCCTACCTCTCCATGAATATATATGGTCATGGTTTTCATCAATACATCAAAGTGCATGTCTTGTAATACTCATCAATAATAATCATAATGTTTAAAGATCAATACACATGTCTTCATATAGAACCATCCAATGACACATATAAATGTTGATTTTCTACTAGCTGGTCTCGTTCTCATAATTATGTATACTAGAAATTACCAAGGGTGTACACCATAAGAAGGTGACTCAAAGTCCTATGAGTCTCCACCCTTAATAGTCTATATCATTTGTGTCCCTCAAATGATTTCATCCACCTATAGAACATATATTTAAGAATAATGTCATGGCACTTATGGGTTCTCATCATAGATGTGAACTATTATAAATTTTCAGTGTGACATCTACTCTTAATATATTATCACATACTATGTTACGTATAAGAACAACCATGATTTGATAAGAAGTTTGTTAATATTCAAAATAATGAATATAGGTTTTCATAAAGAACACAGAAGTTGATTCTAGGGAATCAACTCAAATATTTACTTGTGTTACAAGGTGTGTGGCCTCTGAGTTACGTGGTCACCAATCATGTAGGATGTGTATGAAAATACATGGCCCGTATTTTATTAATGGGAAACACGTTGTGTATGGAAGATACACAATATATAATTCGGAAGACCGTGCACTGGGTTGGCCCAAAAAACACCTGGTGTATTTAAATATGCAGTTCATGTAATAAATTCACACTACCCGAATTAATTATTAGTGCTTTGAACATGAGTACATGGTGTGTACCAATGGGTTACATAGCCTATAATTTTTTTTATCCAACCAGAATCCTCAACACCTCCTAATGATTTCTTCAAATGTATTTCGTTTATAAAATTAATCGATTTTATTTTATTTGTGAGAATGAAGAAGAAGAAGAGTTGATCTCATGATTCAGATTAAATAATGATTCAATAAAATTTGAAAAATAAGGATAAATTTATAAATAAATCATTGACCTATAAATAATTATAAATAATTATGTGACCCCTTTGATTCAACTTGAAGGTTCTGAGTGTAGTGGAAGCACCAGATGGGGCATACCCAACTCAGCTTTTGTCATAATCGATGATTAATACAAAATTGACATCACAATAAACACTATGATCAATAGAATTTAATAAAATATTAAATAACAATTAATAATGTCGAAAACAAATCAGAAGATCGTCACATTATTTATAATTAATTTAAATAATTAAGAATTTCCTTGTAATGAATTCTTTCATCGTTGATGGATCTGAAAACTTCTCTGCATTGTACCATCATTATGTTGTAGGAATCAAGAGTAGATCCCCTTCAATGATGATCCACACATGCTCCATGAACCTCCAAATGTTTTCATATGAATCTTTGGGTGCTAGCGTGGTAGATCCTAATGTTTTCAACATTATTCTTTGATTTCCCCGAGAATCTGTTCAAGGAAGGGTTCTCTTTGATAACTTTAGACATGTGAGTGGTGGTGAAGGAGGATAGCTCTCCAATCTTGAGAACGTTCTTGGAGAGAGATATCTTTAGGGCTTCGAGAGAATTCATTCAAGATATCATTGTACAAACAAAATTAAATTGGATACCCCACAAAAAATTCATATAATTGGGTTTTTATACCATTGGGGTTAGAAAATAATAATTGTGCATGGGCCCTTATTATTTTTCTTAATTCTTGTAGAACCTCATGTCAATAATAATATTATTATTATTATTTCTTGAAATGTGCCAATCTGAATAATGGAATTAAATATTATTTATTTAAATAATATTCAATATATATTATTTCTCAACAGACCATTAATCTTGGTTCGTTATTCCTCCAAAATAATTATAAAACCTTGAATAATGACTATTTATTTAATAAATAAATATCACTACATTGTTATCTAAAAAATAAATAGATATTATATTCACTAAATAACAAATAAATATTTATAAAATATTATATTCACTAAATATTATCTTGAATAATAGGTGACAGAATATATACGATCAAGAAAACAAGAATAATTAAAAAACTGTGTGCAGAAATAATATTTATTAAACTTGATAAATAATAAATAATATTATTATTTAAATGAGGTTCTAAAAACACTTAGTGTGTAACCCTCTTGGCCACTTTATCAGTTGAATTAGGAAAATCATATCAAATTCCAAGGTTAACATCTTGAAACACATCAAGGCACCAATAGAGAAAGATTTTAATGTCGCAATGACATAAAACCACATATAGATGATTATTGTGTAATATAATATCTTTATATCGATATGTCTAATCAAGCAAGTTGCATGTTGGTGTCATCAACCTATATGCTTGATGTCTCTTACATTGAATTTTAAAAAATTGAACTTTCCCATAGAATATCATGGTCATAGATTTATTTAGGCTATATTATTTCCATCAAATGGCATGATATATAAACTTTTGTTAAAGAACAGAAGGGGGAAATCATTTCTCACATTATTCAATAACGAAATATTACTCATGATGCACCCAACATATTCTACTTCACCACGAACATATGTCGTCATATTTTTCATTAATTCAACAAAGTACACGACTCATAACAACCATTATTAATAATCATAAATTATAAGTACCAATGCACACATTTTTAGAAAGAAACGTCCAATAAAACATATAAATGTGGATTTCTGACTAGCGGGTCTCATTATCATAATTTCCTACAATAAAAATTACCAAGGGAATACATCATGAGAATGTTCTTCAAAGTCATATGTGTCCCCACCCCTGATTTACTATATTATTTTTGTCCCTCAAATGATTTCATCCGGCTTTAGAACATATAGTTAAGAATATTTTCATGACACATTTGTGTTCACATCATATTTGGAAACTATTATAACCTTTTAATGTGAAATCAACTCTTAGGACATTATCATATACAATGTCATGCATAAGAACAATCATGATTTGATAATAAGTTTATTAATATTCAAAACAATAAATACAAGTTATCATAAAGTACACATAATTTGGTTTTAGGGCCCCAACTCCAAAATAACTTACATGAAGTCTACTAAATTTGATAGAAGACTGACTGAAAATTTGAATCATTTTATTCTGAAACTATAAAATAGAGTTAGGGAAAAGAAACATCAACATCATGGTGGGAATAAGTGATGAAGCCTGAGATCCTCACTGCAAATGAAGACCTTGAAATTGTGATGTCTCGAACACAAATTACACTTAACCCTTTCCCTAAGATTGATTGGCCACATAACCCCTGGTGCATCTCCCCATAAGCCAAGGGTTTCTGACTAGCAGAGAGGGTGTGTAGGTAGTATAGTGGAGAGACTATACCCCAATGATAGAGTAACGTAGAGAATACCACAAATAGTAAACAGTAGTGGAAACATATACAATAGACAGATACAATAAACAATGGAAGTATAACAATTAACTAAATAACTAAGCAGCGAAAGAAACAGATAACTAAATATAATAACCAAAATCCTAAAAGGCTAGATTATGATACATATATGAATTCATTTCATGCTAATAGTACAAAAAAGAACCAATAGATACAAGCATGCTATACACTAGTCCAAAAAGAAACAAAAGGACAAAAACATCTCTGTGAGCATCTCGAGCCTAAGATCGATCTCTTTCTCCTAAGCTTCAGCTAAGAGTACAAGTCAATAACATGTAGAAAGGCCTTTCCCCTTCCAGTACCTGTAGAAACATAATCTTCTTGGGTGCCAAGGGTAACCTGAGTAAGGTGTGAGATAAAATCTCAGTTTTCCATAGGATAATAATGCCTCCCACCCATACATGTATATACATATATCATAATTGGCATGGGGTAAGAATTTATCCCACCCATAAATGTATTTATAGATCATAATTGGCATGATGTAATAATGTATCTCACCCATACATGTATATATATATATATATCGTAATTGGCATGGGGTAAGAATGTCCCCCACCAATATATGTATATACGTATATCATAACTGACATGGGGTAAGAATGATTCTTACCCATACATATATATATGATCATAACACATGATATCAACAAGCTCAGTCCTTTAAAAGCATCTCATTTAGCATTTAACAATTTACACAATTCATAGGCAAAGACATGGGTTGACCATCCATATATGAAGTTCATTTAACAAAAAATCCATTTCATATAATGCCTTTTTATATAAAACATGATAAAGGGAATGAAAATTCCATACCTTGAACCATTCCAGTAAAACCATTTCATTTTGATGGTCATAGTCATCTCATCCAAGCCACCCCATACAAGCCAAACTATCCAATTTTCCTAACATGGAAATTTCATTACAAGGTAAAGGTGTCAATGCCAATGTCTCAATGTCAAATACTCACATGCCCATTTGGAAAATTCCAATTAAAAAAACTAAGAACCTTTGAGTCACCTTGGTATACATCAATTATATATGGGGCAAAGGATATTTCAATTAAAAGTTATGTCGGATGCTAAATTGGGTTCCATGCATACTTGGTCATTTGGCCACAATGACCGATTTAATGGTGGCACTCCTATGGCTGTCCATATAGAGTAAGTTTGATATATAAACCCCTAAACAAGATCAAATTCAGAAATATCAAGTCACTAGGGTAATTTAGACATGAAGTAATCTACACAACAAAGAATCTTTACAAGGTTCGGCTCATGGTACGATGGAATGAATACAAAATGGATAAAACGCATAGGGAAAACTATGTGACCACCTACTTTAGGGTCATAGATGAATCCTCACTTGATATCGACCTCATAATCAAAGAAGGTTAGAAGAGATCTGAGTTTTATTCCAATGCCCTAAAAATAGGATGAATGATCTTGTATCTAAATAGCGCAACAGATGGTGAGATTAACCAATATAGGAAGGGTTCAAGAGGTTAGCCTTACCTTAGGCTATTTTATGCTTCCTTCGGATCGAATATTGGTCACTAGATATAGGAGTAGCAAGAGATTAAAGCTTCAGGGTGTTTTGTGTTGCGTAAATGTTGAGTTTCAGTGATAGAAACAGATAAACATAGAAGAGTAATGGGGAAAAAAGTACAAGGACACAAGGATTTACGTGGTTCGGGAAAAATCCCTAAATACATGGAGAGGTAGAAAATCACTAAATTTTGGAGCACAATTACAGAGTGATTCAGTGAAGCCCGAAATGGGATACAAATGGAGAAGATTATCCACTGTTCCACTAACTGTATTGGAAGTCCATGTAGCTACAGAAAAGGTGGCCACCCAAGTCAAAAGTTATACAGTGGCTACCGGCTGGAATTCCACAAGGCTATAGTAAAGTTGACACCAAAGTCTGCACTGCTACAGTGCTCTATCTATGTTGTTCGATCAGCTCTGCTACAGTGTTCAGAGATGCTATACTTCCTGAAAAATTGGCCCTAAGGCCTTCACCCCGCGGAGTAGGGGCGCGTTGCCCACTTCAACCCCCAATGAGCTCACCACAGAGCACGACCTGTGAAATTTGTGGACCATATGCATTCGACCCAACTTAATCAGACTATACCAATCCAACATTTTGGACTCAAAGAAAGAGGAACCAAGTGATTCTGTTTGCTGGAGGTGGGGAAAAGAGGAATTGGGTTTTAATATGAAAGGGGGAATGGTAATTTTTCCCCCAAAATTGGGCTCACACGGTTTACAAATCGTGCAGATCAGCTCTATTCAAAAATAGCAGTGGGTTGCATGGTCACGCACCTAGGTCTGCACAGTTGTAGAAAAACCATGTAGACTTGCATGTACCCCTTTCTGTAGTCGTATAGTTTACACAAGCTATGCGGCCTAGCCTGCAACCCACTTTTATGGCCCTCAGGGCTCCAAACCAGCCTCAAACTCTCCTCGGGACTTCCCTAGGTCGTAGTATACCTTTAACAAGCTTAAAGGAAAGATTCAAAATGAAAAATCAATGATTCATACCTTGGAAAAAAATCGGTTTGTTACAACCTCCCCTGCTTATAGAAACTCATACCTAAGTTATCCTTCTTAGGGTAAAGATGTAATGTATGAAAAGAGTTATGGCCATTGAGAATGTATATTACCTTCTTGTTCCTAGGTCTCTTTCTGCACTTGGTCGTGCTATCATAGTACTTGTACAAGAGGAATGGATCTGCCTCTGAGTGTCTTCATGCTTCGATCAATAATACTCCCCAGATACTCCTCGAAGGTAGAATCCATTTCTAGATCAACCTTGTCAAGCTGACATATGTGTGATAGGTCTGGATAGTATCGATGAAGCTAAGACACATGAAAGAGATCATGAAAGAACCAGTATCTCTGAGGAAGTTCCAACTGGTAAGCCACTATTCTGGTCCCCTTCACAACCTAGAAGGGTCCAACGAACCTTGGTGATAGCTTACCCATATTCTGAATATGTCTATGCCCTAACCTAGATGAGACTTTCAAGAAAACCCAGTCTCTGACCTCGAACTTGAGAGGTCGTCGGTGCTTGTTGGCATAAGACTACTATCTGGACTGAGCTGTCAACATACGCTTCCTGATTATCTAGACTTTCTCTATAGTCTCCTTCATAACATGTGGTCCAAGCACAGCTGCATCCCCTACCTCTATCTAGCATAGAGGTGAGATAAAAGGCCTATCATACAAGGCTTCATAGGGATCCATCTCATAGGTAGCCTAAAAGTTGTTATATGTAAACTCTATGAGTGTAATGTGTTTCTCCTAAGAACCCCAAATGTCGAGAACACATGCACAGAGCATATCATCTAACACTAGAATTGTCCGCTTTGTATGTCCATCAGTCTACGGGTGATAGGTTGTTCTCAAAAGTACCTGCATACCCAAGGCCTTTTATAACCCCGGCCAAAACCATGAAGTGAAATGAGAGTCTCTGTCAGAAATGATATAATGAGGATCTCCATGGAGATGTACCACCTCTTTGACATACAAACTTTTGATCTTTTATACCGAGAAGGTCTATCGCATAACTAAGAAGTGTGCGACCTTCATCAGACGATCATTGAAAACCCTCACTGTGTCGTTTCCATGAGGTGATTTGGGTAGACCAGTCAAAAAGTACATCAAAAAATTTCCCTACTTCCAGTCAGGAAAGAACAACGGCTGATGAATCCCTGGAAAACGCTAATTTTCTACCTTCAACTATTGACAGGTAGAACATCGATTGATGAAACCGGTTATCTCACATTTCTTGTTGGACCACCAATATTGGCGTTGTAGATATTGATAAATTTTGATGACGTTGGGGTGAACTTCCCATGTGGGGGAATGGAAATCCCTCATCAGTTTCTCTCTGATGTCTGTTGGGACCCATACACGCCCATGGAATAAGAGTATCATCCCCATTAACAGTCCAATTAGAAATAGTATCATCATCTGAGACACTTTCTCATAGGACAAGGACTTCAGGATCAAAAATTTGTCTCTACCTTACTCATTCCATAAGAGTATATGTCACTACCAAGGTTGATATAATAGTCTGACAACAATCCTCTTGAACCTTAATGTGCATCTCTGAGAATAAGGCCATAAGCTTGCATTCATCACTAGATTCCTGAATCACCTATGTCTGAGTCTTTCAGATCCGAACATCGGCTACTGAATTCCCATTCCATGGAGTGTATACAATCTCAAAATCAAAAGATTGCAGGTAATCGGCCCACATACACTGCCAGAGATTCAAATACTGCTGATTGAAGATGTACCTAAGGTTTTTGTGGCCTGTGAAAACCACAAAATGATATCCCATAAAATAGTGTCTCCAACAACGTAAGGTGTGAACAAAAACATCGAGCTCAAGGTCGTGCATTGGGAAATTATACTTGTGAGGCCTCAACTGAGAGAACCATATGCAACGAATCGCTCATCCTGCATTAGAACAGATCTAAGCTTGACACCTGATGCATCACAATAAACTATATAGGTCATGTCTAGCTCTGACAGAATCAATATCGACGCTGAAGTCAGTCTTCCCTTCAACTCTTGAAAGTTTGTTTCACAAGCATCATACCATTCTAATTTCACACCCTTCTTTGTCAAGTCTATAAGCAGAGCTACAAGGCATGAGAGAATCTAAAAGAAGCATCAGTAGTATCCAGAAACCCCATGAAACTCCTATTGTCAAAGACATTCTTAATATTCTACCATAAAACTATGGTTCTCACTTTCTATGGGTCAACTGAAACTCTCAACTCTGAGATGATATGACCCAAGAAGTGGACTCTATTAATCCAGAAGTGGCATTTACAAATCATAGCATAGATCTGATGTTATCTCATCATATTTAGCACGATCTCAATATGGGTTGCATGGTCGTGTCTGGAATGTGAATACACTAAGATATCGTCAATGAAGACAACCAAAAATGAATCCAAAAATGGGTGGAATACTTGATTCATAAGATCCATGAAGACAACAGGTGTGTTCGTGAGTTAGAACTGCATAACAAGGTACTCATAGATATCATACTTGCTCCTGAAAGTTGTGTGAGGTATGTCTGATGTCCTGATACGCACCTAGTCATAGTCCAACCTCAGATCTATCTTTGAGAACACCTTATCTCCTCAGATTTGATCAAAGAGGTAATTTATTCTAGGAAAAGGATACCGGTTATTGATAGTTAGCTGATTCAACAGACAATAATCCACACAAATCCTAAGGGTATCGTCTACCTTCTTGGAAAATAGGATCAGCGAACCCCAAGGCGAAGTGTTGGGGGCGCATGAAGGATTTCACCTCCAGATCCTCCAATTGATTTTTGAGTTCCATAAGCTCCTTAGGTGTCATACTATAAGGATTAATGGTCATAGTTTCTACTTCTAGCACAAGCTCGATGGTCAACTCTACCTCTCACACCAGAGGTAGACTAGAGAAGACATCAGGAAAATGTCTCAGAAATGCTCTAATACTGGAGAAAAAACAGTGGGTTTTAACCCCTGTTCATCAAGATAAAGATTGGAAACCGGTTTTGTAACACTACCCAACCTCTGATGCTTGGGTCCTGATCATGTCACACTAACATATCATTCTCTCTTATGTACATGTGTAACGCCCTCTGGTGATGTAAATGTCACCCTCCTATGATATCAGACTATACGGGCTTTGTATGGGATCAGTCATCCATTAAAATGATTACATTGAATCCTATCATGCCAAGAACATAAAAGTTTCATACGAATAGGTAATCATCAACCTCCAGGGGACAATTTTGACAACGGTGAACGCCCTCTCAACGGATATCTAATGGTGTATCTAGCATCAAAACACTATTATAAAATTTGATTTTGTGGTCCAAACTCTTAGTAATCGTCCCAAATATAAAAGACTAAGATACGCATGTATCAAACAAAGAAAATAATAAAGTGGAGGCCACTAGAATAGTACCTCATACAATAGATGGTCTAGAACTCTGCTCATGCGGCGTAGGCTAGACTGTAAGTAACTGGCCTATACCGCAGCCTTGGGTCACTACCTGACTACCCTAAGAAAGCCCTCTCTGCTAGTACTGAGAATCATATGTCTCGTTACCTTTGTCTCAACCACCACATCATCATGAACAACCAGTAACACTACTGGAAAAATACACTATACCAACGGTTTGGAACCATTGGTATAGGCCCCCAAACCGTTGGTATAGGCTATACCAACGGTTTGGAGGACCGTTGGTAAGTATGCCTTGACAATAGGTTTATACCAACGGTTTTGGGAAAAACGTTGGTATAAGTAATATGAAAATCTATACCAACGGTTCTCAAAACTGTTGGTATATGTATTTAAAAAAAACATTCGGTGGGATTTGATCCCAGGACCTCTAGTTTATAATTGAATGACTTAACCACTAACCTAACATGACTTTTGTGAACATAATTTCATAAATATATATATGTATTGTTATAATTATTTTAAATTTTTATTTATATAATGTTCTCGGTAAGAAGATTCGATAAAAAATCAAAGGACCTATACCAACGGTTCTCAAAACCGTTGGTATAGGTACTTGGATTTTTGGACCTATACCAACGGTTTGTCCAAAACCATTGGTATAGGTCCATATAAGTGACCTATACCAACGGTTTTGGCCAAACCGTTGGTATAGGTCCACATTAATGAACTATACCAACGTTTTGGCCAAAACCGTTGGTAAAAGTCATATTTCCAGTAGTGTAATATTATAGCTACCCAAATGTTGTGATCATGTTGATCTTGCTCCTGCCTAAGGAGTGGGTGTGGATCCCCACTCTCTAGGCACTAGAGGAAAAGTCTTGTAGAAACGGTTGAGGTGACTCATCCTACCACATTCTCTTCACTCAACCGAATTCTATGAACACTACCTTTTGAGGTGCCATGGTGCTCCGCACTGGTGGTAGATAGGAGAAATACCCGCAAAAGGAGCCTGACCACTGCTACCACCGCGAGATTCTTCAAAGAGTCATTTTCACCTAGAAGAATATCCACTGGAATCCTTAGGTGCTGAACTACCATAGCTTACACCATTAGCATCCCTCAAATTTCATTTTGTAATTAGGTCTTGGTTTTCAATTTCAGTAATGGTTTTCAACTTGAAGATGTTGACCTGCGATTGAATGGAGTAACACTACCCTTCTTTGAATCACTTAACATTCATCAAATCATCAGTGTCTAGAAGAGTGAAACGTTACAGCCTAGTCAAATGAGTAGAATATTCCATAATTGACATATTATCTTGATGTATATTCATAAACTCTCTAGATCTATCAGCCCACAGTGACTGGGGAAATAAGTAGTCATAGAAGATGGCCTAAAAGTCACCCCAGACCATATCCCTATGCTGTTCTGCCTGGGTTATGACATATAACCACCTCTTGGATGAATCACGAAGCATGTAAGCAGCTAGCTTGACCCTCCGCTCTGGAAGAGTCTTGAGATGCTCGAATATAGACAGGATCACTTCAAGCCAAGACTTCGCAGCAAGTTGTATGACATCCCTTGAGAAAGTGTGAGGATGTTGCTGCTGAAACTCACAAGTGAACTCTTCCATACTCGGGGAAGGTCGCACTTCACATTTCATGTTCTAAAACATGTGTAAGAAACCCTCCCAAAACTGAGTGTCGGTGCTCGTATCAAGTATAGGAAGAGGATCCATGGGTGGCTTGACTGGAGGAACAACTGGCGGCTCAAGGCCCACCACCTCAGTAACATGATCGTCACCGCCTTCAGGGTATGTGACTTGAGGACGTCATGGTGGCATAATTCTAAATTTCCAAAAGAATGCCTCAAAAGAGATTCAAGAAATTTAGAAGTTTACATTCAAGAAAATAGGAAAGATACTGAACCCTTCCAATAAAAACAGACATGCCATTTTACCTGCTTTAAAATCTAGGACTAGACGTTGGAACAGACCATAACAGGCCATAAGAACGGAGAAACACCCACTACCCACTACTAAGGTCAGTTCCAGGTCCAGTTTCTATGCTATACATGTACAAGATGGTTGTTATCAAGTTAAAAGTCATTTTCCAATTGAAAGTGTTCACTTTTAAACATTTAATGAATTTTCAATATTTGAATCCAATGATATGACATTTTCTGATCCATAATAGCCCATGCACCTTATGAATCAAAAGGTTCCATTCACATGAATTTCATTTCTATTTAAATTGTTCATATTCATGTGATTATACCATTTTTAAATGGTCGGGCTAGCTAGAATTACATTTTCTGATCCATAAGCGCTCATAAACCTTATGAATCAAAGAGTGACGCCCACTAAACTCACACCAAAATATGATCCAAATCCGATAAAAAGTGTCAGAACAACTTTATATATATAACAAGGAACAATTTACATTCAATGGGAAATGCTCAATAAAATTTAAATGTGACATAGAAAAGATGCATGACATATTCATACTATGCCTTTCATGATTCATGATCTAATGCAGATCCCACTTCTCATTAGAAACTAGTAAAGAAATCATAATTCCAGTAACACTAGTATCAATGACATCAAAAGTCATATGTATCACCTAAAAATGAAGTCATATCAGCAATAAATAGCAAAATAAATAACAATCATAAGTAAAGAAACTTGGTCTTTACCCAATACATGGGTTTGTGATGCCCAAGAATGACATATGAGTAAGTCCCTAAGCGATCTCCATCTCCATTTTATTGTCACCAAATAGTAAAGCGTGAAAGTAACCTCCTTTCATACCACTTTATGATGTCCCGTACCTGGATGCCACTTAATCCATGCCCCGAGCCAGGTTGGCCACATGACCCCTGGTGCATCTCCCCATAATCTAGGAGCTGCTGACTAACAGCGGGGGTGTGTAGGTAGTACAACAAGGAGACTATACCCTCATGTCATAGTAATGTAGAGGATACCAAAAATAGTAAATAGCAGAGAAAACTTATATAACATACAAATACAGTAAACAAAAAAATCATAACAATTAACTAAATAACCAAGTAGCAGAAGAAATAGATAAATGAATATAATAACCAAAAACCTCAAAGTCTATGTTTGATACATATAGGAATGCATGGAATTATCATAGTAAAAAAAGAACTGGTTGATAAAATCATTTTATACACTAGTCTAAAAGGAAACAAAAGGACAAACACATCTCCTTGAGCATCTTGAGCTTAAGCCCGATCTTGTGCTCCTAAGCTTCAGTTAAGAGTACCAGTAAAAAACTAGTAGAAAGGCCTTTCCCTTTTCAATACCTGCAGAAACATAATCTTCTTGGGTTCCAAGGGCGGCCCAAGTAGGGTGTGAGATAGAATCTCAGTAGGCAACCACCAACAGTGTCTGCGTGTAATCTGAGTAGACACTCATAAGTAATGTAACGCCCCGACCCCAAAAGCCTAGAGTCGGTGCATTATTACATATCATTGGCATGATCAATAAAGATCAAGTCAAGAAAGACCGATTAGTTTAGTAGCCTTGGAAGTACCAGATACATTCATAAGGTTTACATTACATCATAAAATGGAAAACTACAACAACATTGTTTCCATAGACAACACTGAGATCCCATAGACTATCCCTAGAGGTCAGTCATAATATACTTCTTCGCATCCTGAAAAAAATAAAATATATAAAGGGGTGAGCTCAGATTCTCAGTAAGGATAACAATATACCAGAAACTTTCATAAATAATCATAAACATTTAAGACAATGTATAGAACTAAAACAAAAGCCTTTTCAACATAAACTTCATCATAATATGGAAAATATAAATCAAAATAATGTCATTTACTTACTCACATGGATATTCTACTAGTCAAATAATCACATCCAATATTAATAACCACTTTTATAATGATAGAATGCATAATGTCAGACTTCATAACCACATAGTCAAGGCCTTGTGTTGAGACTAAAAATAAGATTTTGTCAAGGCCTTATGCCAAGAGACTAGTTTTTCTCATGAGACATATTGATGCATCAAGGAACTATAGCGGGCTCCACCTCTCACTTACTAAGTCCAATGCATTTCCCATATGAAAAGGTTTAAAATAACATAAACATTCATATTAAGACTAGCATACGAAATGACAATACTTTATTCATAAACCATGAATGGTATAAAAATAACACATCCATAGTCAAACATATCACAAAACCTTCAATACAATATGTAAGTTTTGTATTGTAATAAATCAACTTCAAATAAGCTTAAAATCTATCAAAGTATTTTTGACATAGATGAAGTCAAAACCTTTTTAGAGAAATATCTCTTTCTATTATGAATTCATTTAAGAGTCACATAATTATAAATAAAAACATTTATTTTAAAAATATTCTTATAAGCTTGTAAGGGAAGCTTAGACAAAGTTATAATAGTATAAAATAGCCTCACCTCCTGTATAAGTTAAAAACATTCTTACCTTAATTTTGTCGAAAAGGTCATAAGGTACCTTGTTTGGAAAACAACGGAAAGATTCCATTCACACCATTTTATAAAAAGTCAAACAAGGGTATAAATGACTTTAACCCATAGTCTAGTAAATAGTAAAAAAAATTTGGAATATATTTTTAAGAAACATGTATGTGGATGATAAAGAGGTCCCAGTAGATACTTACGTAAAAAAACCTCGGATAATAAAGAGATTGTGAAATTAACCCTTACCTTGTAATTTTCCTTGGTCGAGGATAGGTTAACCTCCTGTATAATGGTGAAATAATTGTTATTAAATTATACAAGAATCATATACATTAATATGATATCATATATGATCTTTTAATATTGCTTTGTTAATAATATTTTCGTATTATCATCATTTTGGGTGTTAACTAATTAATTTTCCTTTATATGCTTTGTTATGTAAGTAATGTTTATTATGGATAATATGTATCTAATTAATATTCAGAATGATATTAAGTCTTTAAAATTTATTTTTAATCATCTAATGAGAATTAGTCTTGAATGGATACGATGGGGAATGAATCTCATCGTGTTCGTGGAGACGGTAATCCGTACGTACGCACGAGCGACAATAGCATTCTTTTGATATTAAAATCATATATAATTGGATGGTATATAATATATACAGAATAATTATCATGTTATATTTATTATTTACATCATTTATACATCATTATTATACCCATCTGAATAGTAATGTATTGAGTAACAACTACACCACGACGTGGAGACGGTAAGTCGTACGTACGCATGTATGGTGACATGTCATTCAAAGGATGGATAGAATAATGAATATGGTTGTACCATATTTATAATAACATCACAGTATATGTAAGATACTAGATTTATTATTTTATAATGAAAACGAAAAGGAAATAAGAAGTGGAAGAAGAAAAAACATGAAAGAGGTGGCGAGATATTTACCTCTTCTTCGGGTTCTTCCTTTTTATTTGATCAAAATGGCTCCTTAGGTTGGATTTATGACTAAATTAAGGCTTCTACGATGAAGGGAGGAGAGTTGAGAGGGTATTTAGGTAGTTTTTGGCCAATACAAATGGCTTTGAAGGTGTGAATTAGAGAGAAGGGGAAGTTCCCTTTTATAAGAGGGGTGAGGGGCACCTTAGGAAAAGCTAGAAATATTATTTTATAATAAAATCATTTTAGGTTTATAATGGCTCCAAAATGAATTATTCAAATGATAAGGTGGGTATGGGTCAAAAACCTCTCAACCAACAGGTTTTAGACAGGTTTGGGTCACTATATTAACCTTATCTTTTAGATTTAACTCTTAGTTAAATAGTTTGACATTTACCATGTCTCTTTGTATTTTTATATTATATGGTTAATAAACTTACTATAAACTTCCAAGAGAACCTCCAACTGTTCATTAATGATACACCTATCATTATATAAGTCTTTTGTCTGAGCCTTATATTTTTAGGATTATTATATCAACTAATAATATTGTATTTATTTTAAAAACTCATTTATGTCAATTTTGACATTATTTAATAATTTATTTTTGTTAAAGTCATAAAAACTTTATTACTTAAAACTAAATACGTTTATTCAACCCTAACATGTCATATTGACCTATAAAATTATTTTAATTCATTAAAAGTATCAAATTAAATTTTTTTGGATATTTATAATATCAATTATTTTAATATTTCATTAATACGGTAATTACTCCATCATCATTGTGTCATAAATAAATTTAATTATTTAATGTCTAAAAATTATAAATAAAATACCATTATGTAGGAAATATTTTTAGATTTATAATTAATATTTATAGTCGAATTTATATTGTGTGTACCCCTATATTAAAAATGGCTTAGTTATTAAACTTTGAATTTAACTCTTTCAACTCTTCTTTAAATAAAATAATAATAAATGTCCTAATCTAATCCAAGTGGACCAAAGAGGTTCATATTTTATTACTAGGGTAATAATAATATCATTTTTACCCATAATTACCCTATTTACTTTTAACCGTGGTAAATAAAAGTAAAAAGTTACTATTCATCAAAAATTATTTTCATCTTATTGAATCACATTTTACTTACTAATATCAATCGTGTCTCTCATATTTTTGAAATTCAACTCACAGAAACGGTAAAATTAAGTTTTATGTAAATTTGTAAATGCTCTTAGGAGGTGGGTAAAAGACGGTAAAAACTTCAATAAAATTTTTATATATCTAAAATTATTATAAAATGACTCCAATGAATTAAATTGAACTTATATAGGTATTATGTATCTATTTTGACCTAAAATAAATTTAAATAAAAATTTGGTTTTAAACTATAACTCAGTGTTTTTCACTATTCATCAAAAATTGAAAGTTTTCAGAAAAATACCAAAAATTCACCCAAAGATAATTTTGATATTCTGAATCCAAAAATTAAGTACATTTTTAAAGATAAAATTTATAAAATTTCAGAAATTGGGTATTACTATTCATAACGGCTAGTTTGATTGGTTGTGGTGTGTTAGAACTCGAAGTTACGTACAACACACACTATTGTATTATTCAAATAGAAGCGTACTGTGGAAGATTGGGGTGTTACATTCTCCCCTCCTTCAAATAATTTTGTACTCAAAATTTCTAGAATATTACTGCATAAAAAGACTCAGTTGGTTCTTCATCATAAGTTCCTCGGGTTCCCACATTGCCTCTTCCATCTTATGGTTTCTCCATAGAACTTTTACCAGATGATTCGTCTTGTTTCTCAGCACTTGTTCTCTTGTATCAAGAACCTTGACAGGCTCTTTGTAATAAGATAGATCGGGTTCCAGTTCTAATTCTTCATAGGTGAGTACATGTGTTGGGTCAGGCATGTATTTTCTCAACAGTGATACGTGGAACACATTGTGAACTTTGGATAGAGTTGGCATCATTTCCAAACGGTAAGCTATAGACCCAATTCGTTCTAAAATTTTGAAAGGTTCGATGTACCTGGGACTTAATTTTCCCTTATTAATGAAACGTATAACACCCTTCCATGGAGATAACTTCAAGAAAACATGATCTCCTACCTGAAATTCCAAATCCTTCCTTCGGTTATCGGCATAGCTCTTATGCCTACTTTGATATGCTTTGATGTGGGTTTGGATTACCATCACCTTTTCCATCATTTCCTCCACAAGTTCTGGGCCTATGAGTTTTCTTTCACCAACACCATCCCAATAGGTTGGTGTATGGCATCTCTTTCCGTATAACGCTTCATATGGTATCATCTGAATACTTGAATGGAAGATATTGTTATATTAAAAATATACCAAAGGTAAATATTGATCCCAAATAACTTGAAAGTCAAGTGATCATGATCTCAACATGTCTTCTAACATTTGAATAGTTCGTTCTGATTGTCCATCAGTTTGGGGGCGGTAGGCAGTGCTCAAACGAAGTTCAGTATCTAGGGATTTCTAAATAATTTTCCAGAATCTTGATGTAAAACATGAATAACGATCAGAAACAATCGATAGGGTACTCCATGAAGTCTCACAACTTCATTAATATATAGTCTTTCTAGATGTTCAAGTGGTAAATCTTCTCTTATAGAAAGAAAATGTGATGACTTGGTAAGACGATCAACAATGACCCATATTGCATCGTTTCTTCTAGGGGAATTTGGTAGTCTCATGACAAATTTCATCGTAATATTATCCCATTTCCACTTCGGTATGGTAAGAGGTTACATGACTTCTCTAGTTTGTTGCCTTCCAGCTTTCACTTATTGACAAACCATACATCTTGACACAAAATCAGCAATCTCCCTCTTCATGTTGTCCCACCAAAAATGTTTCTTAAAATCTCTATACATCTTGGTGCTACCAGGGTGTATAGAGAAATTGGAACTATGAGAATCATACAACAATTCCCTTTTTAGATCAGGTATATCGGGAACACAAAGTCTCTTCCCAAATTTCAAAATTCCATATTCATACACAAAGTCACTCAGTCTCCCATCATTCACAGCTTTAATATTCTTTTGAAACTCTTCATCATCGGTTTGAGAAATCTTTATCCTTTCTAGTAAATATGGTGATTAGCCACTAAATGAGGCTAATATTAATTGTTAATATATATAATATTCATGTTCTTTATTATTCATAATCACCATTTTAGTTCATTTTATACTTTGAACATCATTTCACAATATGATTGTAATTCTTACTTAAAATGCACTATTATGTGGTACATTTTTTAACATCATTTAAAGTACCCAACGATTCATCTGATTTTAAGGAATCTAATTATACATATTTTAATTTTATATTTTTTTAAATTTATCTACACTTCAATATGAACATTTTTGATTCAGGGATCAATGGAGAATTCATGGAAGAAGATGGGGATATTTTGTTATGAAAGGAAACAATTCTGAAGAAGTCAGATTGGACACCAACCCACTGATGAGAATGTGGGGCCCACAATACAGGCCCAATGTAGCCCAAAATTCGTGGGATGCTAGAATACATATAAAGTAACAAATAATTCTTCAGGATCCAATGCTAATTCGGCCTCCATGATTGTTATTTAGGCGGCCCAAATAGTATATCAAAATCTGGTCAAGAATCTGCGGCCCAGAAAAACAGCCCACCAATTAAACCATACCTCGAAAACAATAACTACTTTTGGGCTGAGATTTTACAAACTGTTAGGGGACATCCGTAGATTAATTTAAGTCCCATATGGACCATCCAAATTCTTCCATCTAGAAGGTGTTTCATGCGCCTATGTTTGATAGATTCAAGCTGGATGCCTTTTCGGGTCAAGGGTGGAAAGTCTTCTTTCCACAAAATTTCCACCACCCTAGAACTACCATACTCAAGTGAGATGACTTGTACTATTGGAGGCTTGACCCAAGGGCTCAAAAATGCCTATTTAAGTCATTGGAGTTGGAGGATTTAAGGATCTTGGATTCTTTGTTCAATTGTAATGTTATGCTGCGATTTTGTTGTCTCAAGTTTGTCTTTCACTTGTAAGTTGTTCAATTCACTTTAGTTTCTTAATAAAAGTTATTCTTCTACTCTTATTCTGTTTTTATTAATATCACTTTGATACTGTTCATTAAAGGTGTGAATTTATTCACACCAAACCTTGTGAAATTATCACACAACGGTGGAGTGATCATTATTTCATTGTTTCTTTTTTACTTCTCCATTTCCTCCCTCATGAGCCTACTTTCCGCTTCCATTGAAACCATAGCATCAATGGAGGGTTAACCCACTTATGGGTTGATCCAAGGGAGTAGAAAGTGGCTGTATTGGATGTTATTTATCACCCCATTAATGTATAATAACTTCTTTAATTGAGATTTTTATTTGATGATTTTTAAACTCCATCGTCTTTGTTGAATTTAAGGCCACACACTTCATGTGCTAATACGAACCTTTACCTTGAAGTGATCAAAACATTGATCCTTCAAGTGTATAGGTGATTAGTATTAAAGGGTGTATTCATTAAACTAGTAAGTGATGATGTTGTTTTATCTTATTAAATGAACCCATCTCAAATTTAAGAAATTGAAATCATTGAAAAGGAAATGCATCCAATCCACCCCTTGTAATAACCTAGGATCAACCCTTGTCATAATTTGAATTCACTTAAGACTTTTAGTGTTAACTTAAACCCATCTAAAATCAACCCAAAGTTGTCCACTTAATATCCAAAAATAGTCCATAGAATGTATGTGTCCATAGGTTACTTCTTAGGTCTCTGAGGATTCAACAACCCAAGCTAAACTACAAGGACCGTTCTACCTTCATATCTTGGGTAAATTTGAGTGAGAATAAGATGATTTAGAAACCATTTGAAAAAGTTTTTATGTTTCACCTTCCATGGTTATCCCCATGTCCAAATTTACTAGATATTTGTATATAGGATCCTTTTCAACTCTCATCTTGTTCAGAACTTCATGATCCTTTCTGCTCAAAGCATCTGCCACCTTATTTTCCTTCCTTCGGTGGTAGTGTATAGTGCAATCATAATATTTGAGTAGTTCAAGCCATCATCTTTGCCTCATGTTGAGTTATTTCTGTGATAAGATATACTTCAAACTCTTGTGATCGGTATATATCTCACATTTTTCACCATAGAGATATTGTCTCAAAATATTCAAAGAAAATATTACAGCTGCTAACTCAATATCATGAGTGGGATAGTTTTGTTCATTAATTTTCAGCTATTGTAATTCATAGGAAATAACTCAATCATTCTGCATAAGGGCAAAACCAAGTCCTTTCTTTGATGCATCACTATAAATAACAAACTCATCATTCCCTGATGGTAGAGTTAAGATAGGATCATTGACTAATCTTCTCTTCAGTTCTTCAAAACATTCTTCACACTCTTTTGTCCAAACAAATCTAACCCCTTTACATGTGAGATTTGTTAATGAGTTAGCCAACTAGGAAAAATTCTGGACGAAACGTCGATAATAACCTTCTAAACCAATAAAACTGTGTACCTCAGTTATACTCGTTGGTGATAGAAATTCTTGGATTGACTTGGTCTTAGAAGGATCAACAGAGATTCTATCCTTAGAGACAATATGGCCAAGAAAAAAATCTCCTGAAGCTAGAATTCAAACTTGATAAACTTCTCATATAATTCATTTCTTCTAAGAGTCTTTAGAATAAAACTCAAGTGATTTTCATGATCTTCGTAGATTTTGGAGTATACCAAGATATCATCAATAAATACCACTACAAATTCATCAAGATATTCCTTTAAAACTCTATTCATTAGATCTATGAAGACAGAGGGTGCATTAGTCAATCCAAAAGGCATTATTGTAAACTCGTAATGCCCATACCTAGTTTGAAATGTTGTTTTCGAAATGTCTTCCTTCTTCACACACAACTGATGATATCCAAATCGAAGGCCAATCTTTGAAAGGTATTGAGCTCCATGAATTTGGTCGAATAAATCATCAATGTGAGGTAGGGGATACTTGTTCTTTATTATTATAGCATTGATCTCCCTGTAGTCAATGCACAACCTCATAGATCCATCTTTCTTCTTAACAAAAAGAACAGGGGATCTCCATGGAGAAACACTATGGTGAATAAATCCCTTATTACTCAATTACTCTAGTTGTTTCTTTAGTTCCATTAATTCCACAGTGGTCATTCTATAAGGGGTCTTTGATATGGGCCTTGAACTGGGAATTAAGCCGATGGAAAACTCAATTTCTTATTCTTGAGGATGTCCAGGTAAATCTTCTGTAAACACATCTATATATTATTACATAATAGGTACATCCTCTATTTGAAAATTCTTTTCCACACCCATGTTTATTTCATTCTCTTCCTCCCCAATAATTGAATTTAGTTGAGCTACTAGGGGTGGATCTAGATAAGAATTAGGTGGTGACGTTTCTGCTCTAAAGATAAGGTACTCCTTATCATCATCAAAAATTGTAAACTCCTTCTTACAATAAATTTTCGCATCATGGTATGAAATACAATCCATACCGAGGATTATATCAAATTCAATCATGGGTATGATGATGAGATCAGTAGATAAATAACGTTTATATTCCTTAACGGGAACTGATTTACAAAACTTTATTGCAATGATACTTCCCTTAAGAGTTTTTACTGACAACTCCCTTGTTAAATCAAATTGGAAATATCTAATTTTCTTATAAAACTGGGAAGATATGAAACAATGCAATGACCCAGAATCAAATAAAGCATTGGATAAACTTGAGGAAACCATTAAATTACCTACCACTATGTCTTTTAGAACTTCAACCTCATTAGTAGTGATAAAATAAGCTTGGCCTTGATCCCTTGGCCTTTTCTGAGGTAAGTTCCCCTGACGATTAGGACATTCATTTGCATAATGTCCCCTTTCTCTAAAATTGTAGCATTCAACATTAACAGCCTCTTTCTTCCCCATGAAATCACGAGCTTGGTGGATTTTTTCACCACACTTGTAACAGACTCTCATTCCCTTCAGAAAAGTACCAGGGTGTTTCTTCACACATTTACTACAGGATGGATATTAAACTTTTCCCTTCTTCCCCTTATTTCCATTTCTAGAGTGTTCAACAGATCTCTTCTTCTTTTTCTTTTCTTTAAAGTTGTAAGACTTAGAGAATTCTTTTTCTGTCTTGATAGAACATGAGACAATATCTTCATACGACGAGAAGTATTGTGAGACTAATTCTTGATGGAGAAATGGTTTTAACCCATCAAAGAAACGATCAATCTTACTTCTTGGGTTATGTATATAATTTTCAGTATGTCTCGCTAACATATTAAAGTTATCTTCATACTTTGCAACATTCTCATCCTTTTTTTGCCTCAGACTTAGAAATTGTCTTTCCATATCCTCTCAATGGTAATGAGGAAATTATTTTTCTACAAAAATTTCTTTAAACTCTCTCCATTCCATATTTGATACATCATCATCTTCCTTTGTGTTTTTAATCAAATACCACCATTAATCAGTATCTCCAGTGAGGCGGTAAACTGCCATGAAAATTTTTTCCCTTTTGCTACTCCCCAAGGCATAGAATATTTTCTCTAAGGAATTTATCCATTGCTCAGATACTAATGGATTTTCACTCCCATTTAATGTCGGTGGTTGTTGTCTTATAAAGACCCGTAAATTTAAAGGAAATTTTTTTTAAATACTTTGGAATATTACGATTCTGTGGCTTCTAACGGCGCTTGATTCCGAGGCCCGGTATGCCCAGAATCAATTTCTAAAATTTAGCTCGGGTACGTTCAGTGAACGAACGAGCGAGTTTTTCTAAATTTTGAACCGATGCTTGGAATTAAAATCTGAGGGCACCGATGAACTCACAGCGCTGGTAATTGCTTAAGGGGACATTTATCGTAGTAGCGTTCGCAAAAGAGGAGAGAATAATTTTTGGGGGTTTGTTTAAGAAATAAATAAAAATTTGTCAGAACAAATTTTTATTTCCAAATAAGGTTAGAGAAGTGAGGCCCACACGAGCCCCACCTTTTTTTCCTCTAATCTCTTTAATATCCCCTCATTATTTTGGAAAACCTCCATTAAATGTCAATCTCTCCATTAAATTATGTCAACCCGTAATTTAATGAGGAACCTTCCTCTTTCCTCCTTTTTATTTATTTTCCAATGTGTACTTTGAATAGGGACCTTCCCTCTCCCTTCCCCAATTAAATTGTCGACACGTTTTATTAAATGTGATGATTTAATTCTGGGAGTTTCTTGCGTGTGTAATTAAATAATAGGAGGAACCTATTATTTAATTTGGGAAGAGCCTTCGTGGTGCGGGGGAGATCGGGAGAGCTTTGAGCCTTTAGGAGGAATGCTGGCCTCAGACGAAGAATGACGAAGAACGTTGGTTCCTTGGAGATCGACGGCGCGCCACCCTTAATCTTCTCTACAGAAAGAGAGGAGATGCCGCTTCCTCCTCATCAAGCCCCGACGACGCCTTCGATCCTCTTCCCCGCGATGTCGTCTACCACAACGCCAACGTCTGTCATCAACAGTTGAGGTAGGAGAATTTGTATATTCTTTCTTATGAGAATTATAACCTCGTGCTTGGTAATTAATTTGTTGGGAGTTGTTTTGAACCACTAACACGGTGGGTGCGGACCAACGAACAAGTCCAATCCCACCGCTTTTCTGTTCTTGATGTGCAGAATTTTTGGCGATGATGAAACAGGACCGCAATGGCGTTTGGAAGCCATCGCAGTGAAGAGTGGGTCTCGAGATGACCGCAGGCGCAAACGAGAGCAAGAACGGACCACCGGAATGACTCCGGTGGCCCACGGACATCTCCGGTGGCGTAGTTCGCTGGCACGGCGGTGCCCCGGCGCGCCGCCGGCAGGATCCCGCCGTGGCTTCAGCCGCGACGGCGGGGGGGGGGGGGGGGGGGATCCCGCGGCCATGAGGGATCCGGGGGGGAGACGCAGCGTCGGTCGCTGCATCCGCGAAACAAAAGGGGGGGACCGCATCCCCCTGCTTAGCCCGCTAACCAAGCCAGTGCACCCCCCGGCCGGGTCGGGGCGGGTCGCGCGGACCGGGCTGGGTCGCGCCCAGCCGGTTCGGGCCGACCCAAGGGGGTTGGGTCAGGTCGGGTCAGGCCCAGACCCCCCACTTCGGACCATTTTTGGTATTTTGCCCATAACTTGAGCTACGGACCTCCGATCGATGCATCATTAGTTTCGTAGGGGTCCTTGGATCGAGACGGTCGTTTTGGTATATTACACTTGAGGTTTAGGAAAAGTTTTTGTATAGCCGGGTTGGTTCAAACTCGAAACCAACCGGGCCCTTGGAGCAGAAATGCTTACAACTTAAGGATCGGACGTCCGATTGACGTGTCGTCAATTTCATTGGGATCCTTTTTTTGATAAGACCTTTTGGCTTACTCCGCTTGAGGTTTAGACGTATATGGAGTACGTTCGGGTTGGTTTTAACTTAAAAACCAACGGGGCCCCTGAGATGGAAAAGCCAATAACTCTCAGACCGGGCGTCCGATTGATGCACCGTCTGTCGTGTTGTGTTCCTTTTGATGAGACAGAACTTGGGGATACATCAACTCTGGACTTCATGATAGTTTATGTATCGACTCTTTTTCTCGAGGAGCGGACCCTCCCAGAGTCGAGCATGTTGTGTACAGGAACCCTAGAGCTAGTTGCGACTGTATCGACTTCTATACTGGAATCCTCCGTGGATTCGACAGTGACGACTACCATAGTGGAATCCTCAGTGGGTTCAACGGTGATGACTACTGTTCTTGTATCCTATGTGAGTCTGGCAGTATTGGACTCTGTACTTGTATCCTGTGTGGGTCTGGAAGAGTAGCTGGTCTTGTATCCTATGTAGGTTCGACAACTTAGTTGGTCTTGTTTCCTATGTGGGTCCAACAGCTTAGATGAATCTGTGGCTACATCTGATCATCTATATCTCCTTGCGAAGTGTATACCTGTGTGAGATGAGTCTTGACTTCAATCATTATCATCGATGTGATTGACTTGCTTTCCTGTGTGGACTAGGTTTTGTTGTTCCTGTGTGGACTGATTTGTGCTATCCATTGTGGACTGAGTCGTGCTTTCCTTTGTGGACTGGATGGTTCTTGGGCACGAGAGTTGGAGATGAACTGTAAATGATGACTTAGGTATATGTATGGTAATATACCTAAGTAGTTTTGTTGATACTTCGTGATTGTATCTTTCCTTTGTGGTTTATCCTTCGTGGATTCTAAGAGACGTTCGGGGGTTTCAGGGTCCCTACTGAGTATCGTATACCCACCCCTGCATGGTTCATGCCCGCACTATGTTGTGTTGGATGCAGACGATGGACAACACTGATCGAGGTGGAGGCTTGTGGAGCTGGACGGTACCCGGAGGTGGACCACTTGGCGGTGCGTGCACGGAGCGGACGGCCGGACCGAGGAGCCGAGGAGACTATCTGTACCCACCCTTCAGGTGGGATTTCTGGAGGATGACTTGGTGTTTCTTTTTTACTTACTGCTATTGTATTTCCCTTTTTAGTTGTACTGTACTTTCGGTTGGGTTTGTATACTGGCCCATTTACTTTTAGCACTTAATTTGTACCCAGTTTTACTTAGTGTTTACTTCACTTGCGTACTCTGTTGTGTATGTTTACTTTATAAAGGCAATGCCTTCCCTTTTTCCAGGATTTACGCCTTTGGTGCTAGTCACCAGCCCCTGGCCTATGGAAGGCAGGCTTGGGGTAGTCATGGAACAGGCCCCGAGGACGGGTCGTGACATGTCTCATGAAGCAATCTAACATTGATCCTCCACACTGCAGATCAGGGTGCTCCATATGGGTAAGGTTATTATTCATAACCTGAGTGATTTGTCCCAGTATGGTGATTAGATGATCAGCACCAGTTGCATCACCAGCTCCACTATAATTATCTTGAGTAGAAGGTCAATCCCTACATAGAGTGTGTGCATTGATACAGTTTCCTTTCCTTCCATTAGGCACCATTTCTAAACAATGGAATACACTAGATTAGTTTATGAATCGCAATACATAAATCCAAACATGTAAAAAACTTAACAAAAATTGAACAGTTTATGGATATAATCCATAATAACAAAAATATTTTCTTTGAGGAAGTATATACTCATAAACCCTCCATAATGGTTTGTAAAGAAAATGAGAATTATCCTAAGCATATCCCTCGGGAGTGTCGTAACCAAGAGTGCAGCAAGCCCCATTGTCATGCACTAGTTCACGTTCGAGTCTAGCTCAAAGCGGTTTTTTCGAGTTTTACGCCTAGGTAAATCTGTTCCAGAGCCGCCTCTACTTGCTCATATCCAGACAGGGATGTATTGCTTGGAAAACTCACAAAATTTATACAATACTAAAATTCTAGGAAGTTATTCCATAATAATCCTCAAAGTCTATCTTAGGGATATGTGTTCTAATAAGAGTTTATCTAAATCTAGTTTCCAAGGTTTGTACTAAACTTCCTCTGATACCAACTGTAACGCCCCGACCCTAGAAGCCCAGTGTTGGTGCATTATTATGTATTATTGGCATGATCATAAAAGATCAAGTTTCGAAAGATCGATTAGTTTAGTAGCCTTGGAAGTACTAGATAGATTCATAAGGTTTACATTACATCATAAAATGGAAAACTACAACAACATTGTTTCCATAGACAACACTGAGATCCCATAGACTATCCCTGCAGGTCAGTAATAATATACTTTTTCGCATCCTGGGAAAAATAAAACATAGAAAGGGGTGAGCTCAGATGCTCAGTAAGGATAATAATATAGCGGAAACTTTTATAAATAAGCATAAACATTTAAGGAAATGTATAGAACTAAAAAAGCCTTTTCAATATAAAATTCATCATAATATGGATAATATAAATCAAAATAATTCCATTTACTTACTCACATGGATATTCTACTAGTCGAATAATCACATGCAATATCAATAGCCACTTTCATAATGATGGAATGCATAATGCCAAATTTCATAACCACATAGTCAAGGCCTTGTTCCAAGACTACAAATAAGATTTTTTCAATGCCTTGTGCCAAGACACTATTTTGTCTCATGAGACCTACCGATGCATCGAGGAGCTACAACGGGCTCCACCTGTCACTTAGTAAGTCCAATGTATTCCTCGTATGAAAAGGTTTAAACATAACATAAACATTCATATTAAGACTAGCATACAAAATGTCAATACTTTATTCATAAACCATGAATGGTATAAAAATAACACATCCACAGTAAAAAATATCACAAAACCTTCAATACAATATGGAAGTTTTGTATCATAATAAATCAACTTCAAATAAGCTTAAAATCCATCAAATGATGTTGACGTAGATGAAATCGAAACCTTTTTAGATAAATATCTCTTTATATTTTGAAATAATTTAAGAGTCACATAATTATAAATAAAACATTTATTTTGAAAATATTCTTATAAGCTTGTAAGGTAATCTTTGATGATTTTATAACAGTGGAAAATAGCCGCACCCACCGTATAAGTTAAAAAACATTCTTATCTTAATTTTTTCAAAAAGGTCATAAGGTACCTTGTTTGGAAAACGATGGAAAGATTCCTTTAAAAACATTTTATAAAAAGTCAAGAAAGGGTATAAATGACTTTAACCCATAGTCTAGTAAATAGTAAAAATGTTTTGGAATACATTTTTAAGAAACATGGATGTGGATGATAAAGAGGTCCCAGTAGATACTTACGTAAAAACAACCTTGGATAATAAAGAGATTGTGAAATTAACCCTTACCTTGTACTTTTCCTTGGTCGAGGGTAGGTTAACCTCCTGTATAATGGTGAAATAATTGTTATTAAATTATACAATAATCATATACATTAATATGATATCATATATGATATTTTAATATTTCTTTGTTAATAATATTTTAGTATTATCGTCATTTCGGGTGTTAACTAATTCGTTTTCCTTTATATGTTTTGTTACGTAAGTAATGTTTGTTATGGATAAGATTTATCTTATTCATATTCATAATAATATTAAGTCTTTAAACATTATTTTTAATCATCTAATGAAAATTAATCTTGAATGGATACGATGGGGAATGAATCTCATCATGTTCGTGGAGACGGTAATCCGTACGTACGCACGAGCAACAATATCATTATTTTGATATTAAAATAATATATAATTGGATGGTATATCATATATATATAATCATTATCATGTTATATTTATTATTTACATCATTATTATACCCATCCGAATATTAATGTATTGAGTAACAACTACACCACAACATGGAGACGGTAAGCCGTACGTACACACGTATGGTGACATGTCATTCAAAGGATGGATAGAATAATGAATATGGTTGTACCATATTTATAATAACATCACGGTATATATAAGATACTGGAGTTATTATTTTAGAATGGAAACAATAAGGAAATAAGAAGTGGAAGAAGAAAAAACATGAAAGAGGTGGTGAGATATTTACCTCTTCTTCGGGTTCTTCCTTTTGATTTGATCAAAAGGGCTCCTTTGGTTGGCTTTCTGACTAAAGGAAGGCATCTAGGGTGAATGGAGGACAGTTGAGAGGGTATTTTGTTAGTGTTTGGCTGAGCCAAATGGTTTTGAAGATGTGAATTAGCGAGAAGGGGAAGTGACCTTTTATAAGAGGGGTGAGGGGAACCTTAGGAAAAGCTAGAAATATTATTTTATAATAAAATCATTTTCAGTTTCTAATGGCTCCAAAATAAATTATTCAAATTATAATGTGGTTATGGGTTGAAAACCTCTCAAAAAATAGTTTTTAGATAGGTTTGGGTTACTATATTAACCTTATCTTTTAGATTTAACTCTTAGTTAAATAGTTTGACATTTACCATGTCTCTTTTTATTTTTATATTATATGGTTAATAAACTTACTATAAACTTCCAAGAGAACCCCAAGTGGTTCATTAATGATACACCTATCATTATATAAGTCTTTTGGCCAAAACTTAGATTTTTAGGATTATTATATCAACCAATAATATTTTATTTGTTTTATAAACTCATTTATGTCAATTTTGACATTATTTAATAATTGATTTTTGTTAAAGTCCTAACAACCTTATTACTTAAAACTAAATACATTTAATCAACACTAACATGTCATCTTAACTTATAAAATTAGTATAATTAATTAAAAGTATCAAATTAAATTTATTTGTATATTTATAATATCAATTATTTTAATCTTTCATTAATATGGTAATTACTACATCATTATTGTGTCATAAATAAGTTTAATTATTTAATGTCTAAAAATTATAATTAAAAAAACCATTATGTAGGAAATCC
Source organism: Viscum album (assembly GCA_963277665.1). Lineage (NCBI taxonomy): Eukaryota > Viridiplantae > Streptophyta > Magnoliopsida > Santalales > Viscaceae > Viscum > Viscum album. The sequence continues at coordinate 425,258,574 of OY728164.1, forward strand.
TTTTAGATTTATAATTAATTTTTATAGTCGAATTTATATTGTGTGTAACCCTATATTAAAAATGGTTTAGTTATTAAACTTTGAATTTAACTCTTTTAACTCTTCTTTAAATAAAATAATAATAAATGTCCTAATCTAATCCAAGTGGACCAAAGAGTTTCATATTTTATTCATAAGGTTTTATATTGGTCGAATTATACTTATCCAATAGAATTAGGACATGTGTTAGGGTAATAATAATATCATTTTACCCTTAATTACCCTATTTACTTTTAACTGTGGTAAATAAAAGTAAAAAGTTACTATTCACCAAAAATTATTTTCATCTTATTGAACCACATTTTACTTACTGATATCAAACGGGTCTCTCGGATTTTTGAAATTCAACTCACAAAAGCGGTAAAATTAAGTTTTATGTAAATTTGCAAATGCTCCTAAGAGGTGGGTAAAAGACGGTAAAAAGTTCAATAAAATTTATATATATCTAAAATTATTATAAACTGACTCCAATTAATTACATTGAAATTATATAGGTATTATGTATCTATTTTTACCTAAAATAAATTTAAATAAAATAAATAATTATTTAAATAAAAATTTAGTTTTAAACTATAACTCAGTGTTTTTCACTATTCATCAAAAATTGAAAGTTTTCAGAAAAATACCAAAAATTCACCCTAAGCTAATTTCAATATTTCAAATCCAAAAATGAAGTCCATTTTGAAAGATAAATTTTATAAAATTTAAAAAAGTGGGTATTAATATTCATAACGGCTAATTTGATTGGTTGTGGTGTGTTAGAACTCGAAGTTGCATACAACACACGCTATTATATTATTCAAATAGAATCGTACCGTGGAATATTTGGGTGTTACAAGTAAACAGTGTGTAATAATTAAACAGTTAATTAAAAAAATATAGAATAAATAAATAAACTCCTACTCAGGTTCCTAAAGAATAAATGGAAGGTCTACCTGCTTCAACTCAAGGCTGGTATGTCCGGTCAAGTCACTATATACATTTATATATTATAATTAGCATGAGGTGAGAATGTATTCCACCCATACATGTGTATATATAGATCGTAACTGGTATGGGGTAAGAATGTATCTCACCCATACATGTATTTATAGATCGTAACTAGCATGGGGTAATAATGCCTCTCACCCATACATGTATATATATATAGATAGTAACTGGCATGGGGTAAAAATGCCTCTCACCCATACATGTATATATATGTAGATCGTAACTAGCATGGGGTAAGAATGTATCTCACCCATACATGTATATATGATTATAACACATTCTATTAGCAAGCTCAATCCTTTCAAAGCATCTCATTTAACTTTTAACAATTTACACAAGGCATAGACAAAGGTATGGGTTCACCATCTATATATGATGTTCATTTAACAAAACAATCCATTTCATATAATTCCTTTTTTAAATAAAACATGAACAAGGTAATGACCATGCCATCTATAGAACCATTCCATTAAAACCATTTCATTTTAAGGGTTATAGCTATCTCATCCTAGCCACCCCATACAATCCAAACAATCCAATTTTCCTAACATGGAAAATCCAATATAAGGCAAAGGTGTCCAGGTCAAAGTATCAAGTCAAATAATCAAATTTCTATTTGGACAATTTCAATTCAAAAGGGGCTAATCACCATTGAGAAACATTGGTATACCTCAATTACACATGGAAAAAGGTTGTTTCAATTAAAATTCAAGCCGGATTCTAAATTGGGTTCCATCCATTTTGGGTCATTTTGCCAAAATGGTCAATTTCAAGGTGGAACTCTTATGGGTGTCCATATAGAGGAGGTGTGATGTATAAACCCATAAAAAGTTCAAATTCACCAATATCAAGGCACTAGGGTCATTTAGACATGATGGAATCAACACAACAATGAAACTCAGCAAAGGCAATATCATGGCACAATAGAATAAATACAAAACAGCTAAAACTCAAAGAGAAAACTACATGACCACCTACCTTAGGGTTGTAGACGATGTCTTGCTTGATATTAACCTATTATTCGAAGAAGGTCGGAAGTGATCTGAGTTTCATTCCAATGCTCTGAGAATAGAGAGAATGAGTCTGCATCTAAATAACGTAATAGATGGTGAGATTAACCAAGATAGGAAGGGTTCAAGAGGTTAGCCTTACCTTGGGCTATCTGATGCTTCCTTCAGATCGAAGATCGGTCACCAGATAGAGAAGTATCAAGATATTGAAGCTTCATAGGGTTTTGGAATCAAAGAAGGATGAACCCAATGGTTATGTTCCCTGGAGATGAGGAAAAGAGAAATTATGTTTTAAATTGAAATATGGGAAAAATGGTAATTTTGCCCCACAAATTGAGCTCGCACAGTTTATGCGCACGGTTTACAAACCGTGTGCAAACTGTGCGAATCTTCTCTGTTCAAAAACAACAGCAGGACATACAGTCATGGATCTGAGACCTCACGGTTGCAAACAAACAATTCGGACTTGCAGGTTCCCCTGTCGGCAACTGCATGGTTTAAACAAATTGTGCGGCTTGGGTTGCACGATTTCCACTAACCATGCGACCCAGCCTGCAGCCCACTTTTCCAGCCCTTCGGGCACCGAACCATCCCCAGACACTTCTTGGGGAATCCCTAATCCATAGTATACCTTTACCAAGATTAAAAGAAAGATTCAAAACAAAAAACCAACGATTCATACCTTGGTCAAAAGTCAAGTCATTACAGAAATCCCTAGAGAGTGAGCCAATGCTTGAATAAATAACCATCTCCTCCTCTTTTTTTATAAGAAGGGTGAGGGTCAAGCTCCCTTTGATTAAGAAAGAAAGAAAACCTCTTTCAGAATGGGAAAGAGGAAAACCATTACAAGCAGGGCACAATCCTTAAAAAACAACCACCAAGTCAAAAGAAACAAACATACAAGTGGCCATCAGAAAACCTCATCGCCCCCCTTGCCAAGCATTGCAAAGTGAGTCCCATCAAGAAATTGTGTCACCCCCTCTGCCAAGAAGATGAAATGTGCTGGCAGCACAACGTGGCAGAGCACCTCCCCAACCAACGACGTGGAGGAGAGCCGAATGAAAGGTGCCAGCACACCTTTCTCTCTTGCGAGCTTCCCACCTGACAAAGCATGAAGAGAACTTCAGCGATGTCAACCTGATTCAATGCAAAAAAATCTGAAGAATAACTGAACAGATGACATGGAAAGGCACCCATACGCCCATCAAGGAGATGAAGCATGACCGGATGAAGGATGTCAACACATCCCTCCCTCTTTCAAGGTCGCCCACCCAACGACACATGCAATTTGTTACGTGATTCAAAATGAAACAAGGAGAACCAAAAACCACAAGGAAATTTGATTCTCATGAACAAGTATGATAAAAACAAAACAGGAAAGCAGAAGAATTATCGTCGCTATAATAAATAGATAAGGCCAGAATCAAGAATCCCTTATAATCCCTAACGCAACCACCTCCTTGCATGATTCCATTGACACTGGAACCATTTGAGTTAAAGTTAAATCCTTGACTAATTTCTTTCCAATGCACCCAATGGCCTGAACTATCCCTGGACCTGGATGAATATGAACATGAAGTGGGTGGAATCCAACTCTTGATGTACGATGGGATAACACAGATCCTAGCCGATAATGAGACAACTGCAATAGAAGAATAATTTATTTCTTTGATATCGATTTCTGATGATTAAGTTCTATTTTGGTGGGTATTGTTGTAGAGCTCCCAGATAACCCAGCAGCCAATAATAAAAATTATTAGTTTATCCGAAAACTTCGTTGGATCATCTGAATTGGCCTCAAAATAGAAAGAAATGAAATGATCAATGGAATTGAAATTTTAAGCTTCCTCCATTCATCCTTTGAGATGAAACCATATATAGAAATCCCTATCCCATTCATATAATAGGTGAATAATGGATTCCTCGGTAGAACTCTCACAACACATGTATTTTGACATAAGGGTGATACCTTTATTTTGAACTTCAACATCCACCGGTAATGCATGATTTTGAAATCACCAGATATGGAAATTCATCCTTCCAGGATTTGGTTTTCACTATAACCGGATGACCCAAACATCCTCACTACTTTTTACATGAATGATGATATGGAAAGAGGAGTGACTAGAAAAATATGAAGGAGTTAAGAGTGAATAAACACTCATCATGATCCTTGGTCAACTGAATATAAGAGAGCAAGATCCTTTGGTCTGAGTCAAGAATAACATCCAATAACTTGGGGTGTATATATGCCTGATAGAAGATTATGTCAGGCACTGGGTACCCTGGGAAGAATATGGTTTTACAAGCCCGTTTATCATTCTAAAAGAGGATGTCTCCCCTACCAATGATCCATATTGTATTATAATTCATGGTGGAAATGAGTCACATAGTATATTACATATAGGTAATCCCTTCAAATCAAGATCAAGCCAACTATTTGGACAGGATCCATACTTTTTCAATATGAATCTTGCCCACAAAGAATGGCCCAAGAGTGTTTCCCATGCATGTTTAGCTTATAAGAACATGAATGGTCTCCTTGATATTTTTTAGATTAATTCCACTCTCATCAAGAAGATTAGCTAGCCTAGGCCTACTAGCCAAGTGATGTATTCCCTTCTACTTGGTGCTGCAAATGAAACGATTGAGGATTGTTTTGATTATTCTGATGAAATATTGTTCACCTCGAATGATTGCAAGGACATGCATTGGGATAGAAGAGAGGACACTATTGAAAAGTGTTATTCAACCTCCAAAAGATAGAAATATACTTTTCAAGTTGGTGATTCTTGTTAGAGTTGGTGATTATTGTCAGAGTTGGAGTCCTGAGAACCAACTGTTTGTACTTCGATTACGTGAATGTACACTTATTATATATTGTTCATTGTTCTGCATGACTATAATATAATGATGTCCTGGAATATTTGTTGCATTAATAAGGTTATGGAAGATCCCTGCTATGATGAGAACCTTGAAATTCTATAACAATATTCTTAAATAAATTTCTACGGTTGGATGACATACTATGATAGGACACATAGTATACAGACCGTCATGTGCGAGTACTCATAAGAAGACGAGACTCTCTCTCATGGAGTTCGCACTTGGTAATCTCCAAGATGAGAGATTATAAGAACAGACCCGCCAGTAGTAATTCTGCATGTCTTGGTGTCATTGGACATTACTATCTACAAGCATGTGTAATTGTCCTTAGACTGGAAGATTATCATTAACTCATGTCATGACTCACGCACTTAGATTTGCTGACGAAAACTGTCATGAAGACAGTTTGCGGGAAGTAGGGTACATTGGGTGTGTCACAAATGACATGTTGTTAATGGATAAGACAAGGAAGGATTTGTCCCATCCATATTTATGGAAGTAGATATCTCATGCCCTTTTATTGAAATAGAACTGTCACCCAAAATCTGTGTCCATGGTGTAACGATGAGTTTATTTATGGAATTCAAAGAATGACAGATCAAGCATATAGGTTTATGACACTGCCATGAAACCTATTTGATGAGTTATTGAGACAAATGGATTAAATTAAACGGTAAGCGTTCGTATGAGGTGACACGTCAATGTGGCGTCAACTTCTTTCTCTTGGGTGCCTTGACTCGTTGCTAGACAGTAATCTTGGACTTTAGGCAAGCCCGCCTAATTCCAAAGAGAAAGAGGCTAAGAGGGTCACACACTAAGTGTATCCAAGTATCTCAAGTAGAATAAAGATTATTCACGTACGTGGTTTAATAATTATTCAAGGAAGCCTAAATCGTTTTAATGATGGAGGAAGAATAAAATGAAAACAAGATATACACGCTGTGTATTAATGATTACACACCGTGTAGTTTTTATTTTGTAAAGGAAATAAAAAAACAAGTACACATCGTGTATTAATAATTACACGCTGTGTAGTTTTATGAAAAACAAGTACACGCCAAGTATTAATGATTACACGTCGTGTAGTTTTTTCAGTAGAGATTTTGAGGAAATAATATTGTTTTATTAAATGATATTTATTATAATCAGCGTGGATGCATATCAAGGAATTAATGATTCGACATGTGGGGGTTTTCAATAAGATTTAATGAAATAAATAAAATGTGTAACATGCTTATTTATTGTCACAACTCTATAACCTCAAATATGATTATAAATATCCTCACCACCCCAACACTTTTCTTTAATCATTGTGCACAACAATTCTGGAGAATTCCCTCAAGGCCGAGAGAACTCCTTGCTCCAAGAACGCTCTCAAGGCCGAGAGATATCCTCCTCCATCGAATCAAAACGATCTAAGGCGGACAACACAAGCAAAGGTTTCTCTGTTCTAGCACCCGAAGAATCCTTTGGCGACGTCCAGAGATACATGGTGCACGTGGGGATCATCGCTAGAGGAAGTCTACCATTGGCTTCTACGACGCAATAAAGAATCACATCAAAACATGATCAAGAATATCAACGAAGAAAGAACATCCAAAAGGTACATCTTGTAAATTAATTAAATTAATTATAATCAACCTATGACGGTCCTCGTTTGTGGTTCCGAGACCATCCTTCTTCTTTGTCTATTTCTGTTATTCGATCTGTGGAGACTGACGTTTATCTTCGTATTGTTCTCAGATTGATCATTGATAATGACAAAAATCCAAGTGGGAACATCCACCCACGAGCTTCCGCTGCGCCCGGAACCTACAAATGGTATCAGAGGAAGGTTACAATATTGATTATACCTATTTAATTTTCATTGATAATTTACACATTTATATTTGATTCAATTCAAGATAAATATTTCTATAAAACTAAATGAAAGAGATATGTTCTTCCTCCTTCGTTTCTTGATTCACATCATAGAAACAAATTTTTAATTTTAATTTTGATTAAAATAAAAATGAGAAACTCATCTAGAGGAGTTGCTCTTTCTGTCTGTACAACACAGGAATACACGGTGTGTAGTGAAAACTACATGCTGTGTACTTGGGTTCAACGAACCGGTACTGGTCTGCCAAACCACACCGTGTAAATTGAGCATGCCTAAGTATTTATTACACCATGTTGACCAGAATTGAACGGCGCATGGAAATAGGAATACATGGTGCTTATGTAGAATCAACACACCGTGTAGTCCGATCAGCCCATGTGAAACTATGTACAAGGAGAAGCCATGTACCACGTACACAGAATTGCCAGGCCGGTAACTACGTAACAAGGAAGTACATGCCGTGTTAGATTAATCTACATGCCATGTATGCCAAAATTTCCAAAGTATAGAAAACACGCCAAATCCCCCAGTGTGTAATTTGGATAAAGGGTGAAAAATACACGCCATGTAATTTTTCCTACACGTCGTGTACTTTCCAAAAATGGAATTTCACCAGGTTTCATCCAAAGTAAAAACATCTGTATAATGAATATGGATGACAATAATCTCAAGGAAATTCAGAAAGAAATTTAAGATAAAGAATTGATTAATTATAAGGTCATAATTAATTGAATTCAAGCGTGACTTATCTTAAATGAAAGAATGATTAAAAGAATTTGAATTCTAAATATGCATAAATGTAGTTGCATGCTATGGATGATCATGAACTAGACCAAAGACCCTTTGTGTGTGTATAGTTTCATTTAAATTTATTTAATTTAAATTTGTTGGCTTACGAGCCTTCTTACAATAATATGTAGGGTCTGCATGCCCATGGTTTCTTTAATGTAAACCACATTTAATGGAGGATCTCCCAAGTCAGAGGTGACAGTTCAAAACCCGAAGCTAAGGAGAAACCAACCCAAGAAGATACAAAGGTGGAAAGGTGGGAGCTTCAAAACACAAACCATCAGGTTCAAGGTGTTTTTCCCTAGGTCAAGGTTAGCTTATAGAAACTGCTAGATAAGCTAACCAATAGAAGCTCATGATCATGCCATCTTATTTTATTTCTGTCTGATTGCATGGTTTATTTATTATGTATGTGTTATTGAAATCACATAATTAATGAAATAAACAAGCATGCAAAGATGGAATAAAATAAAAACTAGACTATGCGTAAACATTATCATAACATGGTTAATCACTTAAGCAAGCATCACTTAATATTAACAAGCATGTGATGAAGAAAAACTATGCATAAAGAATAAAATCCCTCAAATACCATATTAAGTCAGACCAAGCCTTCCATTACTTGATTAAGGGTAAGACTCAATAAAACTATGTGTTTGACCAACCCTTGTTGGGACACTTACTTTTATAAAAGAAGGTCTTATGAAATTTTTGGGTTGACTTAAACATTTTACATCAAGAGGAGTAGCCCTTGCTAGACTTGTTGTAAAATAGAGGCAAGTGTTGAGGGAATCCAAGTCCGGATTTTAGGATTTCAGGATTGGGGAGTCCACTTAACAGATCAAGGAACTGTAAGCTCACAGTTGTCAAAGACTTGCCTACCTAAATACCTTTAAATAGCATGAACAACCCTTGTTGGGGTTATGCGAAGGGGAATATGGATCCTTTCCACTAGAATTTCATGGCAACTAGACATTCCAAGTTCAAGGCCAAGGGCCATTGGGACTTGATAAAATAGTGGGATAATTAATAAATTCATTTATTATTTTTCAAAAATGTAATCAAAAGGTACTGGTAAATCTTCTCTTTTAATTTTGTAGAATCAATATGACAAACTCGTAAACCAAATTTTATCTATGATCAATTCTAGATAAAGAAAATATCCTCACCAGCAGTAACTTTTATGAATGGTTTAAGCGCCTTCGGGTTATCCTACACCATGAACGAAAGTTTCACATGCTAGAGTCCTCACTTCCTGATTCGCCTGCCCAAGGGGCGAGTGATGAAGATTTCCTGGTCTATGATCAACATTTGAATGATGCACTTGACGTTAAATGTTTGATGCTATCATCAATGTCTAGTGAGCTCATGAAGTATCATGAAGACATGGATGCCTATATCATGCTCGAGCACCTCTGTGGTCTATACCAGGAGAGAGCAAGACAGGAAAGGTTCGAGATCTCCAAGTCTCTATTCCAGAGCAAGCTTGGAGATGGTGCCCCAACTGGGCCTCATGTAGTCAAGCTCATTTGATACATTGAGCACTTGGAGGTTCTAGGGTTTAAACTCCCCGAAGAATTGGGTACTGATCTCATTCTTGCATCACTCCCCCAGAGCTTCTCTAACTTTTTTGTAAATTTCAACATGAACAACATTGAGAAGTCTTTATTTGATCTCTTTATCCTCATTCGCCAATTGGACAACTATATGAAGAATGAAAAGCCTTTTTTCCTTATGGTGAATAAAATTAAAGGGAAGGAGAAGAGCTTTAAGCCCAATGATTCTTCAAGGCCTTCCAAGAAAAGGAAGGTCAAAGGGGAGGCAAGAGAACAGGAGGTTGTTTGTTTTGCATGTGGAAAGAAGGGCCATTGGAAGAAAAACTTCACCCAGCCAAGGAGGCAAGGGGAAGCTTCAGGTGCGTTTGTTATCAAATGTAATCTATATGTTTCTACTAATTGGGTATTAGATACTACTTGCGGTGCTCACATCTGTATCCAAATACAGGAACCAAGTAGATTCAGAAAGATTGACCAAGGTGAGATGGATCTACAAGCAGCCAACGGAGCCAGACTCACTGTTGTAGCTGTCGGAGACTACCACCTCACATTGCCTACTGGGATGGTCTTGGTATTGAAAGGATTTTATTATGTACCATCTATAACCAAAAACATTATTTTAGTATCTAGATTAGATACTGATGGATTCATATTCAAGTTTGGAAATGAATGTTTCTACTTTTATAAAGATAGCATTTGTTTTGGTAGGGCACATTTATATAACGGCCTTTATGTGTTATACTACACAAACCAAGTAATGGAAATCGATGACAAAGTTAATTCACATGACTCATACCACACCCAATTTTGACATCACCAGCTAGGTCATGTCAATGAGAAATGTTTGAAAAAATTACATCAAGATGGGTATTTAGATTCTTTTGAACTAAAACCACTTGGTGTATGTCATGCGTGTCTACAAGAAAAAATGACCAAAGCCCCATTTAGTGGGAAAGGTGAAAGGGCTAAAGAGCTTCTAGAATTAGTTCACATAGATGTGTGTGGACCATTTCCAGTTGAAGCAAGGGGTGGGTTCTTATACTTCATAACTTTTACTAATGATTTTAGTAGATATGGGTATATTTACTTAATGAGGTATAAGTCATATTCTTTTGATCGGTTCAAAGAATACAAGAATGAAGTTGAGAACCATCTTGGTAAAAAAATTAAGAAACTCCGCTCAGACAGAGGAGGAGAATATCTTAATCAGGACTTCATTGATTTCTTACGGGAGTTTAGGATTCTATCTCAACTCACTCCTTACACACCTCAGTGGAATGGTGTAAGTGAAAGGAGGAACCGCACCTTATTGGACATGGTGAGATCAATGATGAGTCATGCGAGTCTTCCATTATCCTTTTGGGAATATGCATTACAAACAGTAGCACACATACTAATCCAAGTACCAACTAAATCGATAGATGGTATTCCATACGAGTTATGGAGTGGACGCAAAGCCATGTTATCGAATTTACATGTGTGGGGTAGCGAAGCATTTATTAAGGCCTCTTCAGGTAACAAACTTGCACCCCGAGGAAAAAAGTGTATCTTTATAGGATATCCCAAGGAAACAAGGGGATATTACCTATACAACCAATCAGATAAAAATTTTAGAGTGGTAAGACACTCCATATTCCTTGAGAGGGAGAACATCTCCAACATAGATAGTGGGAGCGAGATAGACTTCGATGAAGTCTATGTTGGAGTTGGTGGTCTAGAACCAACTACTTTGTACTTTATTCATTAAATAAAAACCTTATCACATCTTGATTGTTCTTCTTCGTGACATGTCATGTGATAATGACCTAAGGACAGCTGTTGCATTAAAGGGTCGTAGCGGATCCTTGCTATGATGAGAACCCGGAAGTGGCATAACACTGTTCTTGAATGTATGTTCTATGGCCGGATGATATTATTTGAGGGACACAAATAATACAGGTCATTAAGGGTGAGGACTCATAAAACATTGAGGCACCTTCTCATGGTGTGCGCCCTTGGTAATATCCAGGAGGATACTATGAGAACGAGACCCGCCAGTAGGAAATCCAAATTTCATAGTGTCATTGGATGTTCCTATCTGCGGATGTGTGTATTGGTCCTTAAACTTTAAGATTATTATTAATGGGTATTACAACTCGCGCACTTAGATGTATTGACGAAAAATGTGATGACACACTGTTCATAGCAAGGTAGGATACGTTGGGTGCGTCACGAGTAATATCGCATTAATAGATAATGCGAGAAAGGATTTGTCTCTTATGTTCCATAATGGAAGTAGATATTTCAGGCCCTTTGATGGAATTGATATAGCCTAAATAAATCCATGGCCATGGTAAGGTATGGGAAAGTTCAATTCTAGGAATTCAAAGAAAGAATAATCAAGCACATGGGTTGATGGCGCTATCATGCAACCCGCTTGATTGGAGATATCGAGACAAAGAGATTATATTACACGGTAAGCATTCGTAGGAGGTGACACGTCATTGCGGCATTAACTTCTTTCTCTATGGGTGCCTTGGCGTGTTGCTAGATGCTAACATTGGACTTTAGGCAGGCTCAACCTAATGCCACTGAGAAAGAGGCCTAGTGGGTCACACACTAAGTGTGTCCGTGTATCTCAGTTAAATATTAATTTAACAAGTTGAATAAATATTATTCTCGACTGTGGTTTAATAATTATTTAAGGATGTCTGATCGCATTTATTTTGACACTAGTTATTCGAGAGAATATATTGTGGATGAAATAATATATTTATTAGTGAGTAATGCAGTTACATTTATTTAAGAAATAAATAGTCATTAGTCAAGGTCTAATAAATGTGGTGGAGAAAAATAGAAAATAAAAGTACACGCTGTGTATATTAAATATACACGCCGTGTATTAATTATTACAAGTCGTATAGTTTTTTCAGTTGGGATTTTTAGGATTTAATATTGTTTTATTAAATGATATTTATTATAATCAACGTGGGCGCATGACAAGGAATTAATAATTCGACATGGGGGTTTTCAATAAGAGTTAATGAAATAAATAAAACGCATAACGTGTTTATTTATTGTCATAACTCTATTAACCTCAAACCCAATTATAAATATCCTCTCAACCCCAACATTTTAAAGATCCATTGTTGTGCACAACGGATTTGGAAATACTCTCAAGCCAAGAGAGAATTCCCTTTCCACCAAGAACACCCTCAAGTTACGAGAGCAAGATCCTCCACCGGATCAAGGCGGTCGAAGGCAGACATCGCAAGTGAAGATTCTTCCGCGCTAGCACCCAGAGATCCCTTTGGTGATGTCCGGAGATACGTGACACACGTGTGGATCACCGCAAGAGGAATCCTACACTTGGATTCTACGACGCAATGACGGATCATCGAATCGTGACTGGACACATCAATGAAGAAAAAATTACAACGAGGTAATTCTTATGCATTAATTAAATTAATTATAATCAACATATGATGATCCTCCTCAAGGGTTCCAGGACTCTTCTTTTCTTTTCGTTCTTCATTCTATTCCGAAGATTCAGCATTTTATATCGTGATGGATCTCAGATTGAACGTTGTTTAACATTAAAATTAAAGTTGGGAAAACCCACCAACGCGCTTCCGCTATGCCCGGAACCTACAAGTGGTATCAGAGTGGTCATATCGTTGATTATAATTATTTAGTTTTTCGTTGGTAATTTATGCATTTAATAATTTAGTTATTTCAATTCAAGTTTAATCGTTCTGGAAATCTGAATATCGAGATCTATTCCTCCTCCCTCGTTTCTCATTCACCTAACAGAAATGAATTTTTCTTTTAATTTTGATTAAAATAAAATAGAGGAACTCATCTGGAGGAGCCAAACGTTTCTGGCCGTATAACACCAGAATACATGGCGTGTATTCGGAAGTACACGCTGTGTAGTCTAGGTTCAATGCATTGACTGATCCGCCAAATCAGGCCGTGTATTGGATTCTTTCTAGGAATTTAAGACACCATGTGTTGACCAGAAACAGGTGGCACATGGTTTCTGAAATACACGTCGTGTGGTCCAATGAGAACGGCGTGTAGTCCCTTCGGGTTAGGGTTGGGTCGTGTACTCCGTACACGGCCTGCCCGGCTGGAAACCGTGTAACGCGGAAACTACACGGCGTGTGTCCCGCTGTACATGTTGTGTACTCTGAAAATTTCCGAAGTATATTAACACGCCATGTCCTTGGGCGTGTACTTCGGATGGACGGTGAAGAAAAGTACACGTCGTGTAGTCGGAACTACACGCCGTGTACTCACCCAAATTACACAGATTTAGTAAAATTTATTATTATATTATAAAAAACCTTGAGACGTGTACCATGGTGCAGGCGTAAAGCTAAGGCACAACACGTGATAGGTGTTTTATATATATGTGTTTAATTTAACATCTGCGTAATAAATGGGAATTCACCGGGTTGCCTCCAAGGTACAAGTTACGTATAAGGATAATTTTAAATGAATTTATTTGTTTAAAATTATGATGGATGAGAATCTCAAGGAAATTCCGAAAAGGGATTTAAGATAAAAGGATTGATTAATTAAAGATAATTAATTGATTCGAGCATGATTTATCTTAAACAAGAACGATTAAAGAATTGAATGATAGTTTTATTTATGCGTAAATATCGTTGCATGTATAGATGATCATGAGCTAGACCGAGACCTTTGTATATGAATGGTTTCTTTTAATTTATTTATTTAAATTAAATTTGTTGTCTTGCGAGCCATCTCCTCATTAATATGTAGGGCATGTGCGCCCAAGTATTCTTTTATGTAAAAACCCCTTTTACCCCTCACCTGCATGTGAGATAAATGCATATGTAATGGATGGAACTCCCAAGCTAGTGGAGGCAGCTCAAGTCAGGATCCAAGGTGAAACCAATCCAAGGAGATACAAAGGTGGACAGGTGGAAAGCTGTAAACACAAACCCGAAAGGTTCAAGGTGTTTCTCCCCTAGGTCTTGGGTTAGTTTATCAACTGCTAGATAAACTAACCAATAAAAAAGCTCATGATCATACCATTTTATTTCTGTCAGTTGCATGGTTTATTTATTGTGGGTGTGTTGTCACGATCACACAATTAATGAATTAAACAAACATGCAAGATGGAACTAAAATAAAACTGACTTATACGTAAATATTATCTTAGACATGGTTAATCACTTAAGTATATCCCACTTAATATTAACAAGCATGTAATCAAAGATAATAAAATGGAAATTTACGTATAAGGATAAAATCCCTCAAAATAAATATTAAGTCGGCATAGTCTTCCATAATCTTGGTTAGAATCGAACCATAGTTCAAAGTGCTTGACCAACCCTAGTTTGGGTGCTTTCAATTATCGGGGAATTATAATTCAAGGTTTTGGGTTGACTTGACTTGGTTCGCATCAAGGGTTGACTGCCACAGCAGGACTTGGTGTGACCAAGAGGCAATGGTTGAGGAAATCCAAAAAGGATTTCAGGATTGGGGAGTCCACTCAGCGGATCAAGGAGCTGCGAGTTAATGCAGTTGGCATTTGGAATGTCTACCAAAAACCCTTCAAGTTGCTTGACCAACCCTAGTTGGGGTAATGCGAAGGGAAATATGGATCCTTGCCACTAGAATATTCACGCAACAAAATATTCCGAAGTCAATGGTGAGGGATATTGGATTTCGATAAAATAGTGGGAGACTAATAAGTATTAATGTATTTATTTGTCTCAATTTTTGTAATAAATTACTAAACCTTTTCTCATCTTAATTTGTAGAAATGGCAAGAAAATGACTTCAAACATATCATTGCGCACCATACTCGAAAAACAAAACCTTCTCACCAGCACCAATTTCCAAGAGTGGAAGAGGCGTTTACGCATCGTCCTTCACCACGAAAGAAAATTATATGTGCTGGAAGAGCCTATTACAGTTGCGCCTGGGAAAGAGGCTAGTGATGAGGAATTATCTCTCTACATGAAACACATGGATGATGCCACAGATGTCCAGTGTTTCATGCTATCGTCCATGTCTAATGAGCTCTTGAAGCAACATGAAAACATGGACACGTATAGCATGATGTCTCACCTTAAAGATCTCTACCAAGAGAAGGCGAGACAGGAGAGGTATGAGATCTCCAATGCTTTGTTTACCATGAATCTTGGAGAGTCTGTGCCAGCTGGGCCTCATGTAGTCAAGCTTATTGGCTACATTGAACGCCTGGACATCTTAGGGATTAAATTCCCGGATGAGTTGCGTACAGATCTCATCCTATCATCACTGCCCAAGAGCTTCTCTAGCTTCATTTTAAACTATAACATGAGCGGAAATGAGAAGATTCTATCGGAGCTTCTGACCTTGATTCGCCAGGTAGATAAGGACATGGGGCGTGACAAACCCGCGGTCCTTATGGTGAACAAGAAAAGGAAGGACAAGGCAAAGGGGACAAAGACTTATAAACGGTCTGAAGCCCCCGAGCACCGTCCCTCCAAGAAGGGGAAGATCCAGAGGCAGGGCAAGTAACAGGAGGCAGTGTGTTTTGCATGTGGAAAGTAGGGCCACTAGAAGAGGAACCGCACCCAGAAGCGTGGGGACGCTAAAGGTGCGTTTTTTATCGAGTGCAATCTTTCTATTTCTACACATTGGGTATTAGATACAGCTTGTGGGGATCACATCTGTATTCAAATGCAGGAACCAAGTAGATTTAGAAAGATCGCCAGAGGAGAGGTGGATCTTCAAGCTGCCAATGTTGCAAGGCTGGCTGCGTTGGCTATTGGCGACTACCACCTCTCATTGCCAACTGGGATGATTTTGGTTTTACATAACTGTTATTATGTGCCTAGTGTTACCAAGAACATAATTTCTGTATCTTGTTTGGATATGGATGGATTTGTTTTCAAATTTGAAAATAAGGGTTGTCTCTTTTATAAGAACAACATATGTTATGGTAGGGCACATTTAAATAATGGTTTGTATGTATTGAATTACAAAAACCAAGTGTTGTCAATAGATAACGAAACAAACTCACATGACTCATATATCACCCAGTTATGGCATCACCGCCTTGGTCATGTGAACGAGAAGCGTTTCACAAAGCTCTGCCAAGATGGCTATTTAGACTCTACTGAGCTGAAACCACTTGATAGATGTCATGCTTGTTTACAAGGAAAAATGACCAGGCCACCTTTTGGTGGACAAGGTGAAAGGGCCACAGAGCTTCTAGGATTAGTACACACGGATGTGTGTGGACCATTTCCAGTAGAAGCTAGAGGTGGATATTCTTCATTACTTTTACTGATGATTTGAGTAGATATGGCTATGTCTATTTAATGAGGTATAAGTCAGAGCCCTTAGAGAATTTTAAGGAATTCAAGAATGAACTAGAGAATCAGCTTGGTAAGAAGATAAAGAAGCTTCGATCGGATCAAGGTGGAGAATATCTGAACCAAGAGTTCATCAATCTTCTACGGGAGTCTGGGATTCTATCTCATCTCACTCCTCCTTATACACCACAGTGGAATGGTGTTAGTGAAAGGAGAAACTGCACCTTGTTGGACATGGTGAGGTCGATGATGATTCATGTGGATCTTCCATTATCCTTTTGGGGATATGCATTAAAAACTGCAGCATACACATTAAACTGAGTACCAACTAAGGCGGCAAATGGAATTCCATCCGAGTTATGGAATGGAAGGAAACCCACTTTGTCGAACACACGTGTATGGGGATGTTAGGAGTTTGTTAAGGCCTTCTCAGGCAACAAAATAGCACCCCGGGGCATGAAGAGTATCTTTATAGGATATCCCAAGGAAACGAAAGGATATTACCTATATAACCCTCAAGACAAGAAAGTGAATGTCACCAGACAAATCGTCTTTCTTGAGAGGGAGCACATCCTCAAGAAGGATAGTGGGAGAAAGATTGACTTCGATGAAGTTGATGCTCAAGATACACAGGAGTTGGTATAGGAACAAGTTCCACAGGTCCTTGTGGAAGAGGTTCCAGAAACACAAGTACTGTGTAGGAGCTCAAGAGAGGTAAGGGAACCAGAGAGATTTGGTTTACTAGTCACCGAGGATGGTGAATCATTATTGTTGGACAATGATGAACTTCTCTCCTACAAGGAAGTAGTAGAAAGCTCAGAAGCTGCAAGATGGCTAGAAGCTATGAATTCTAAGATGGATTCCATGTATCAAAACCAAGTTTGGGTTCTGGTCGATGAGCCAGTTGATGTAAAGCATGTTGAATGTAAATGGGTATTCAAAAGAAATCTGGACATGGAAGGTCAAGTTAGCACCTATAAAGCAAGGCTAGTGGCTAAAGGATTCAGACAGTGTCAAGGAATTGACTATGATGAAACCTTCTCTCCAGTTTCCATGTTTAAATCCATAAGAATCATACTTTCCATAGAAGCTTACCATGACTACGAGATTTGGCAGATGGATGTCAAAACAGTATTCCTTAACGGGAACCTTCAGGAAGATGTCTATATGACACAACCAGAAGGTTTTGTGACACTAGGTGAAGCCAAATGAGTTTTCAAGTTGCAGAAATCCATTTATGGATTAAAGCAAGCATCCAGGTCATGGAACATTCGATTTGATGAATCCATAAAGGAATTTGGTTTCATTAAGAATGAATGTGAGCCATGTGTTTATAAGCGGTTTAATGGGAATGCGGTCATCATCCTGGTGGTATATGTTTATGACATATTGCTTATTGGAAACGACGTACCAGCCTTACAGTCAGTTAAGGACTGGTTGAACAAGTGTTTCTCCATGAAGGACTTAGGAGAAGCAGCCTACATTCTAGGGATCAAGATCATTCGTGACAGATCCAAGAGGCTGCTTGGACTAAGTCAGGGTACATACATTGACCAGATACTAAAGAGATTTAGTATGGAAAAATCCAAGAGGGTATTGGTTCCAATGTCACATGGCTTACATCTTTCTAAGAAAATGTGTCCCCAGACACAACAGGAGAAAGATAGGATGAGCAAGATCCCATACGCTTCGGCTATAGGATCCATCATGTATGTCATGTTATGTACCAGGCTTGGTGTTGCCTATGCACTGAGCATGGTAGGCAGATATCAAGAAGATCCATGAGAACAACATTGGACTGCTGTTAAGACTATCCTTAAGTATCTGAGAAGAACTAAGGATATGTTCCTGGTGTATGGAGGAGACGAGGAGCTTGTCATCAGAGGGTATGTTGATGCTGGTTTTCAAACATATCAGAATGATATGAAGTCGCAATCTGGATATGTTTTCTGTCTCAATGGAGGAGCTGTGAGCTGGAAGAGTTCAAAGCATCCAGTTGTCGTCGATTCTACAGTGAAGTCCGAGTATATAGCGGCTTCTGATGGATCCAAGGAAGCCGTCTGGATTCGAAACTTTGTCCAGGAGCTTGATGTGGTTCCTAGCAGTAAAGATCACATTACATTGTATTGTGATAATACTGCAGCGGTGGCTCTTGCAAAAGAACCAAGGTCACATCAACGGACAAATCACATACTCCGGAAGTATCACCTCTTGAGGGATTTCTATCAAAGGGGTGAAGTTGCAGTGAGCAGAGTGTCCACGGAAGAGAACGTGGTGGACCCCATGACTAAAGGACTATCTCAGCAGAAGCATGAATATCATGTGAGAGCTAGCGGGTTAAAGGTTGTTAGCAGTTGGCTCTAGTCCAAGTGGGATTCTGTTGGAGTTGGTGGTCTAGAACCAACTACTTTGTACTTTATTCATTAAATAAAATCCTTATCACATCTTGATTGTTCTTCTGTGTGACATGTCATGTGATAATGTCCTATGGAAAGCTGTTGCATTAAAGGTTCGTAGCAGATCCCTGCTATGATGAGAACCCGGAAGTGTCATAACATTGTTCTTGAATGTATGTTCTATGGCCAGATGATATTATTTGAGGGACACAAATAATACAGGTCATTAGGGGTGAGGACTCATAAAACATTGATGCACCTTCTCATGGTGTGCGCCCTTGGTAATATCTAGGAGGATATTATGAGAACGAGACCCGCCAGTAGGAAATCCACATTTCATAGTGTCATTGGATGTTCCTATCTACGGACGTGTGTATTGGTCCTTAGACTTTAAGGTTATTATTAATAGGTATTACAACTCACGCACTTAGATGTATTGACAAAAACTGTGACGACACACTGTTCGCAGCAAGGTAGGATACGTTGGGTGCGTCATGAGTAATACTGCATTAATAGATAATGCGAGAAAGGATTTGTCCCTTCCGTTCCATAACAGAAGTAGATATCTCAGGCCCTTTGATGGAATTGATATAGCCTAAATAAATCCATGGCCATGGTAAGTTATGGGCAAGTTCAATTTCGGGAAGTCAAAGAAAGAATAATCAAGCACATGGGTTGATGGCACTAGCATGCAACCCGCTTGATTGGAGATATCGAGACAAAGGGATTATATTACACGGTAAGCATTCGTAGGAGGTGACACGTCATTGCAGTGTTAACTTCTTTCTCTATGGGTGTCTTGGCGTGTTGCTAGACGCTAACCCTGGACTTTAGGCAGGCTCAACCTAATGCCACTAAGAAAGAGGCCTAGAGGGTCACACACTAAGTGTGTCCATGTATCTCAGTTAAATATTAATTTAACAAGTTAAATATATATTATTCCCAACTGTGGTTTAATAATTATTTAAGGATGTATGATCGCATTTATTTTGACACTAGTTATTCGAGAGAATATATTATGGACAAAATAATATATTTATTTGCGAGTAATGCAGTTACATTTATTTAAGAAATAAATAGTCATTACTCAAGGTCTAATAAATGTGGTGGAGAAAATGGAAAATAAAAGTACACGCCGTGTATATTAAATATACACACCGTGTAGTTTTATGGAAAAAAAGTACACGCCGTGTATTAATTATTACATGCCGTGTAGTTTTTCCAGTTGGGATTTTGAGGATTTAATATTGTTTTATTAAATGATATTTATTATAATCAGCGTGGATTCATGTCAAGGAATTAATAATTCAACATGGGGGTTTTCAATAAGAGTTAATGAAATAAATAAAATGTGTAATGCGTTTATTTATTATCATAACTCTATTAACCTCAAACCTGATTATAAATATCCTCGCAACCCCAAAATTTTGAATAGCCATTGTTGTGCACAATGGATTTGGAAATACTCTCAAGACAAGAGAGAATTCCCTTTCCGCTAAGAACGCCCTCAAGTTACGAGAGCAAGATCCTCCACCGGATCAAGGCGGTCGAAGGTGGACATCGCAAGCAAAGGTTCTTCCACGCTAGCACCCGGAGATCCCTTCGGCGATGTCCAGAGATACGTGACACACGTGTGGATCGCCGCTAGAGTAATCCTACACTTGGATTCTACGACGCAACGACGGATCACCGAATCGTGACCGGACACATCAATGAAGAAAAAATTCCAATGAGGTAATTCTTATACATTAATTAAATTAGTTATAATCAACATATGATGATCCTCCTCAAGGGTTCCGGGACTCTTCTTTTCTTTTCATTCTTCGTTCTATTCTGAAGATTCGGCGTTTTATATCCTGACGGGTCTTGGATTGAACGTTATTTAACGTTAAAATTAAAGTTGGTAAAACCCACCAACGTGCTTCCGCTGTGCCCGGAACCTACAGTCGAGGCTCAAGATACACAGGAGTTCGTATAAGAACAGATTGCACAAAGCCCCGTGGAAGAACAATCTGTTCCAGAGACACAAGAACTGCATAGGAGCACGAGACAGGTGAGAGAACCAGAACGATATGGTTTTCTTGTCACCAAGGATGGTGACTCATTATTGGTTCACAATGATGATCCTCTTACCTACAAGGAAGCAGTTGAAGGCACAGACGTTATCAAGTGGAAAGAAGCCATGAATTCTGAAATGGATTCCATGTACCAAAACCAAGTCTGTATTTTGGTAGATCCTCCAATTTATGTAAATCCTATTGGTAATAAGTGGGTATTCAAGAAGAAACTGGACACGGAGGGACAAGTTAGCACCTATAAAGCACGACTGGTTGCAAAAGTTTTTAGACAGCGTCAAGAAATTGACTATGATGAAACATTTTCACCGGTTGCGATGCTGAAATCCATCAGAATCCTATTGGCCATTGCTGCTTACCATAACTATGAAATTTGGAAAATGGATGTCAAAATAGCTTTCCTTTACGGGAACCTCCAAGAAGATGTCTATATGACACAACCTGAAGGGTTTGTGACTCCAGAGGATGCCAACAAAGTATGCAAGTTGCAGAAATCCATTTATGGATTAAAAAAAGCCTCAAGGTCATGGAACATTCATTTTGATGATGTCGTAACAGAATTTTTCTTTCTTAAGAATGAATGTGAGCCTTGTGTCTACAAAAGGTTTAGTGGAAGTGCAATCATTTTCCTAATAGTATATGTTGATGACATATTACTAATTGGATACGATGTACCTATCTTACAAACAGTTAAGTCATAGTTGGATAAATGATTCTCTATGAAAGACTTGGGTGGGGCAGTATATATTCTTGGGATCAAGATCCATCATGATAGATCCAAGAAAATGCTGGGCCAGAGTCAAAGTACATACATTGACAAGATACTGAAGAGATTCAGTATGGAACAGTCCAAGAGGGAATTGTTTCCAGTGTCACATGGCATTCATCTTTCCAAGAAAATGTTTCCTGAGATACATGAGGAAAGAAATAAAATGACAAGGATCACTTACGCATCCGCGATTGGGTCAGTCATGTATGATACACTATGTACGAGGCTAGATGTTGCTTACGCATTAAGTGCGGCAGCCAGATATCAAGATGATCCAGGAGACCGCCATTGGATGGTAGTCAAGACTATCCTTAAGTATCTGAGGCGTACTGAGGATATGTTCCTGTTTTATGGAGGAGATGAGGAACTAGTCATCAGAGGACTTGTAGATGCTAGTTTCCAGACTGATCAAGATGACATGAAGTCACAGACTGGATACATCTTCAGTTTGAATGGAGGTGCACTGAGCTGGAAGAGCTCAAAGCAAAGTGTGGTGGCAGATTCTATAGCGGAGTCCGAATATATCACAGCTTCTGAGGCAGCTAAAGAAGCAGTATGGATGCAAAGCTTCATCCAAGAGCTGGATGTAGTACCTAGCCTTAAAGATCCTATCACACTCTATTGTGATAATACTGCAGTGGTGGAACTTGCAAAAGAGACAAGGTCACATCAGCGGACAAATCACATACTTCGTAAGTATTATCTCTTGAGGGATTTTTCTCAGAGAGGTGAAGTTTCATTGAGAAGTATTTCCACGGATGACAACATGGCAGACCCCTTGACTAAAGACTTGACTCAGTAGAAACATGATCATAATGTGAGGTCTAACGGACTAAAAGTCATAGGTAGTTAGCTCTATTCCAAGTGGGAGTTTGTTAGAGTTGGTGTCCTGAGAACTAACTTGTAAAGACCCGTAAAATTCAAGGGAAATTTTTTCTTAATTTTCTTTAGAATTTTACAAGAGCGCGGTTTCAGACGGCACCTGATTCCGAGGCCCGGAGTGCCCGGAATTAATTTCCGAAGTTTGGCTCGGGTACGTTCAGTGAACGAACGAGCGAGAATTCCTAACTTTTGATCCGGTGCTCGGAATTGAAATCCGAGGGCACCGATGAACTCTCAACGCCGATATTCGCTTAAAGAGACCTTTTCGGGAGTTGCGTTTGTTGCGGGTTGTAAGTTAAGTTTTGGGGTTTTCAGTTGAGTTAAATAAAATTTGTGTAAGACAAATTTTATTTTTAGTTTGTTAAAATCCTAAAAAAGGGGGTTGGAAGTGGGACCCACACCCACTTAACCTCCCTTGGGAGGATTAAGTGTGGTGGGGTCCACACGAACCCCTAGACTTTTCAAGTTCCCTTAACCCCCCTCTTAATTGACTTAAGTTACTTAATTAATTTTGGGGGTTAACTCTTTTGAATTTCAAACTTTTGAAATTCTTTTATGTTTTGTAATAATAAAATAAGATGTTATCTTATTTTATTATGGGTTGTTTGTTTGTCCCCTTGAGAGCTTTTTGAGAGCTTCCTCTTCATCTTCAAGCTCTGACGAAGAACGAAGAACGCTCAAACTCCGACGAAGAACGACGCCTCTCTTCTTCGTCCTCGGTGTCAACAAGAGGGAACGCCGCTTCCTCTTCGGACCTTCTTCGTCGGCATACGAAGATTCGACAACGACTCTTCCTCCGCGACACCGATATTTCACGACTACGTCAACGTGCGACTATCGAGGTAGAGGTTCTTGAGTTCGTTGTTTTCTTTATATTTTGACTTTCCTCAAGACTTGACGAGGAACGCTCTTTTTCCGACGAAGAACGCCGCACCTCCTTTCTTCGTTCACCGTGTCAACGAAGGGGATACCACCTCTTCTTCGGACAACCTTCGTCGGCATACGAAGATTCGCCAACGACGTATCTCTTCGGGCATATCTCTTCGTCAACGGATTTGACGAACGACGACCGCGACGCCCGACCTCCGCGACGCCGTCTTCCGCGGAACGTAGACGAATGTTCGAATCTTAAACCCGAGGTAGGGGTTGTTGATTCATTATTTATTTATTCCATTTCTTGATCCTGGATTTCGCATGTCAAACATGAGACTTTTAAAATGTTTTTAGTTGCGTTATTATTTTAACGTGAGGGGGGCCGGACCGCACGAACACGGCCGAAACCCCCCTCCATCGTTCTTGTTTAATTATTTTGCGGAGGAAAGCAAGTGGCGTGGTGCCGTCGCACCACGCGGATGAACGTACAAATATCTTACGCGATGCCGTCGCGCGCACCTTGGAAGAAACAACAAGAACGTGACGCCGTCGCGCCGCGTTAAATGAATATCATAGCACGGCGAAGGGGGCGCGGTGCCGTCGCACCGCGCCGGACGACGAACACCGCGGCCGGTTCCGGGCCGCGGCGGGACGAAAAGACCGCGGCCGGTTCCGGGCCGCGGCGAAAGAGGAGACCGGCGGCCGGGCCGCCGGCGTCGGAAGTCGAAGGCGGGACCGGAATTTCCGGTCCCGTTGGTAAAAATCGGCCGGCCAGCTGGCCGGCCGGATGACATAAAACCGGGGGAATAAATCCCCCGGCCGGTTCAACAAAACCCCCCTCTTAATGAGGGGGGCGGTTCTTGAGGGAAGGGGGCAGCCAGCCCCCTTGGTTCGGCGCCAGCAGGCCCCCCACGTGGGGGGGGGGGGGGGGGGGTTTAAAAAAAACCGGCGCGGCACAAAGGTCGCGCCGCCCCTCAAAACGCGGGGGTTTATCACCCCGCGTGCCACCCTAGTGCGGTGCCGCGGCCCGCCGCCGCGCCGCCGCGCCACCCCGGGGGGGGGGGGGGGGGTCGGGCCGGGTCGGCCCGGACCCGGACCCCCCCCCCCCCCCGTTTCGAACCAGATTTGGTTTTTGGCTCATAACTTGAGCCTCGGACCTCCGATCGACGAACCGTCAGTGGCAACGCGATCCTTGGATCGAGAAGGTCGTTTCGGTATATCGCACTCAAGGTTTCGGGTTACTTTGAGTTCGGCCGGGTTGGTTCGTTCACGAAACCAACCGGGCCTTCGGAGCGGAAACGCTCATATCTTGAGCTACGGACGTCTGATTGACATGCCGTCAGTCGCGTAGTGTTCCTCTTAGTGAGACGGATCTTTTGGCATACTCCGCCCGAGGTTTGGACACAGGTGGAGTACGGTCGGGTTGGTTTTGCCTTAAAAACCAACCGGGGCCCGGAGACGAAAATGCCAATAACTCTCAGACCGGGCGTCCGATCGACGCGCCGTCTGTTGCGTTGAGTTCCTATTGACGATACGGAACTTTTGGATACATCAACTCTGGTCTTTGTGATAGTTGATGTATCAGCCTCTCGGCTCGTGGAGCGGACCCTCCGAACGAGTTTGCTGTGTGCGGGAACCCTAGTGCTGGCTGCGACTGTTCTACTGCTACGACTGCTACTGTGACTTCGACGACGACAGTACAGAGATCCTGTGTGGATTCGACGACGACGACTACAGCACTCAGCGATCCTACGTGGATCAGTGCTACAGGTCCTGTGTGGGCCCGATCCTGTGTGGGTCCTTGCGCTCAGCGGTTCTGTGTGAGCCAGCGCCTACAGGTTCTGTGTGAGCCCGATCCTGTGTGGGTCTTTGTGGGGGTTAGTTACCTATCGATCCTTCGTGGGTCCGACGACTTAGATGGATCAGTGATCATCTTTATCGTCCTTGAAGAAGTATACCTGTGTGAGCTGAATCCTGTTGCTTTCCTGTGTGGATTGTGTTGTGCAATCCTGTGTGGATTATGTTTTGCTTTCCTATGTGGAATACGTATACTTTCCTGCGTGGACTGAGTTGTACTTGGGCTCGGAGGTTGGAGCGTATTTAAATTGATGACTTAGGTATATGTATGGGCATATACCTAAGCAGTGTCGGTTGTTACTTCGTGTTTGTACTTTTCTTCGTGGTTTATCCTTTGTGGATTTGAGAGACCTTCAGGGGTCTCGGGGTCCCTACTGAGTAGCTTATACTCACCCCTGCATGGGCTTCGCCCGCACTACGTTGTGTTGGTTGCAGACGACGGATAGCGTTGACTTAGCTGAGGCTTGTAGAGCGGGACGGTACCCGGAGGTGGACCACTGGGCGGGACGTGCACGGAGCGGACGGCGGGACCCGTGGAGCAGAGGAGCTATCTGTACCCACCCTTCAGGTGGGATTTCCGGTGGACAGCTCGGAGTAGCGGCTTTTACTTTTCAGTTGCTATTTTTCCCTTTTCGAGTTGTACTTTACTTTCAGTTTGGGTTTGTATTCTGGCCCATTTACTTTTCCGCACTTTCAGTCGTACTCTGCTTGTTTAGTGTTTACTTTCCGCTTGTTTACTCTGTGGTGTGTGTTTACTTTTCAAAGGCAATGCCTTCCCTTTTTACCGGGATTTACGCCTTGGTGCTAGTCGCCAGCCCCTGGCCTATGGAAGGCGGGCTTGGGGTAGTCACGACACGGACCCCGAGGGCGGGTCGTGACAAATTGGTATCAGAGGAGTTCGGTTCTACCGCGAACTCTGATCTTTTCTATGTGAAGCAATAATGTTTAGCGTATTGAGTGTGGTTATCAGTCCAGGGAGTCCAGTGTTGGTGCGGCGGCCGACGTATCCGTACACCAGGACCCTGACTTCTGATTTCCGACTTAATGCATGAAAACATTGATTGCGTGTGTGTTTCAAAGTTTTCTTTGTGATTACTTATATCAGCTCACCAGGTATACTGTTCTAACCGTGGCGCATCTGTTTCCTTTTCAGGATGGCCCCACGACGGCAGCCAGCTAGGGTTCCGAGAGTCGAGCGAGACGACAGCCCACCGAGCGACGAGGCCTCGGTGCAGGGACCTTTTCCAGTAGTGGCACCGGTGGTAGCTTTACCCGCCGAGCCCCCGATGCTTCAGCAGCAGCCGCTGACGATGCACGTCGCCTCAGCGCACTGCATGAGTTTCAGCGCCAGCGACCGCCCAGGTTTCGCGGGGAGACGGATCCCCAGGCAGCAGAGGACTGGCTGGAGGCAGTAGTTCGAGTGTTTAGGCTAGTGAGGACACCAGCAGACCTCATGGTGATCCTCGTTGCGAGCCTATTACACGCAGCAGCTGGACGATGGTGGAGCTTGATGCTCCAGGTTCACGATGAGGCATCCTTGCTCTGGAAGGACTTCGAGAGCCTCTTCCGCTCTGAGTTCGTCCCGGCCACCCTCCGAGCGGTGCGCATCCAGGAGCTTCTACAGCTGCGGCAGGGCAGCATGACGGTCGCTCAGTACTCGGCGAGATTTACCGATCTCTCGCGCTACTCGACCGACATGGTACGAGACCCATTCTTCCGGGCCCGGACCTTCGAGCGGGGTTTGAGACACGAGATCAGGGCATCGCTGATCTCCCTCAGCATACCGACTCAGACAGGAGTACTGGAGCGGGCCCTTCTGATCGAGAGCTTCCTTGCTGAGTCTACACCAGCACAGAGACCCACCGCAGGGCGGCACGTGGCGGAGTCATCTGCAGCAGGTAGTCGACGGATGACTCAGGGGTCCAGACAGACCAGACCTTCAGGCAGACGATCTCAGGGCACTGGCTCAGCAGTGCAGGGCACACAGCGCGGAGCCAGTCTTCCGAGAGGCAGACAGTGCTACTCATGCGGCGGACAGGGCCACATGGCTCGCGACTGCCCGACCCGTCGTGCCGAGGAGCAGCAGTCAGTTGATGGACCACCGAGGCAGAGGTAGAGGGTCGACCGTGGCGGTCCGCAGGGAGGAGGCGGACGAGGCAGAGGAGCTGGATGAGCAGCTGGTGGTGGCCGACGCTTTGAGGCTCTACCACCACCACCACCAGGAGGTCCACCCCGACCACAGGGAGCTGGCGGGCAGCGACAGGCACAGCTCCAGGCAGCAGAGGCCTACGACCACGGCGCACCCGAGATGATTCGAGGTACTATCTGTGTCTATTCCACCCTTGCTGCAGTTCTTATAGACACAGGAGCGAGTCATTCTTTCATAGCCGCTGCCCTTGTTCGGAGCTCGGAGATTCCAACAGAGCCGTTGGCTCGATCCTTACGGCTAGAGACTCCTACGGGAGCAGACTCGACGATTACGCACTGGTGCCGACAGTGTGAGCTTACTCTAGGAGGCGAGAGCTTCGGCTGGGATCTTCTTGTAGCAGCGTCGAGGCCTTACGACGTCATCTTGGGCATGGATTGGCTGTCTACGGTCCATGCACAGATTGACTGTTTTAGGCGCAAGGTGCGATGTGTACGCACCGATGGGAGCAGGTTCACCTTCACCGGCGAGAAGGGAGCCTTAGCAGCACAGGATGGACTTCCTCGGAGGAGAGGACAGCCCATCACTCATCAGTTGGCTAGCCTTATCCTTGGAGCAGTTGACGTGCTGAGTCCTGGTTTTCCTGCAGTGGTGGATCAGTTTGCGGACGTTTTTCCCGACGACGTTCCAGGGTTACCTCCTCGCAGAGAGGTAGAATTTTATATTGACTTGTACCCCGGGACAGCCCCGATATCCACTCCAGCATATCGGATGGCCCCCGCCGAGCTTCGAGAGCTACGGGTACAGTTGGAGGACTTGCAGGGCAAGGGGTTCATCTGACCTAGTGTTTCACCCTGGGCTTCCCCGATATTGTTCGCCAAGAAGGCGGACGGGAGCTTGCGACTTTGTGTTGACTATCGTCGCATGAACCAGGTGACAGTGAGGAACAAGTATCCGCTACCGAGGATTGATGACCTCTTTGATCAGCTCAAGGGAGCACGGTGGTTCTCAAAGATAGACCTCAGGTCAGGCTATCATCAGCTCAGAGTCAGAGACGAGGATGTGCAGAAGACGGCCTTCAGATGTCGGTATGGCCACTATGAGTTCTTGGTTATGCCTTTCGGTGTAACCAATGCTCCAGCAGTGTTCATGGCTCTCATGAACAGGATCTTTCAGCCATACCTCGATCGGTTTTTCGTGGTCTTCATCGACGACATTCTGATTTACTCTACGACAAAGGAGGAGCACGCCTATCACTTGCGAGTTGTTCTTGACACACTCCGAGAGCGCCAGCTTTATGGTAAGCTCTCGAAGTGCCAGTTCTGGATACGTGAGGTCCACTTTTTGGGACACGTTATCTCTGAGGCGGGAGTTGCAGTAGATCCCGTGAAGATTGAGGCTGTGTTAGCATGGGAGCCACCCAGGAGCGTGACTGAGGTTCGGAGTTTCTTGGGACTAGCTGGATACTATAGGAGATTTGTGCCGAACTTCTCCAGAGTTGCGGCATCACTCACAGCTTTGAAGAAGAAAGGGAAACCCTTCGTATGGACTGACAGATGTCAGCAGAGCTTCCAGGAGCTGAGATAGAGATTGACTAGCGCACCTATCTTGAGGTTGCCTGAGGAGGGAGTAGGGTACGTAGTCTACTGCGATGCATCAGGGACCGGACTCGGATGTGTTCTGATGCAGGAGCGGGTAGTGATCGCCTATAGATCACGACAGTTGAGGCCGCATGAGCAGAACTACGCTACCCATGACCTGGAGTTAGCAGCAGTGGTCTTCGCTCTGAAGACATGGCGACACTATCTGATGGGCGAGCGCTTTACAGTCTTTTCCGATCATCAGAGTCTCAGGTATATCTTCTCGCAGAAGGACCTGAACCTGAGACAGCGTCGATGGCTCGAGTTCCTCCAGGACTATGACTTTGAGATAGTCTATACTCCTAGGAAGGGGAACGTAGTAGCCGATGCCCTCAGCAGGAGGACGGGCATTCAGCTACTTGAGGAGGCGTCGGAGCAGCTAGCCTCTTTGCAGATATCCTTCGTGGATAGGGATGGAGCATCCTTTCTTCAGTCTCTCACAGTCACCCCTCCACTACTGCAGCGAGTCAGGGAGGCACAGCGTGGGGACGCTGACTGTGAGACACGGCGTGCACAGATATCCTCGGGACAGGCACCTGATGGTTTCTCTCTTGGAGTAGAGCACGACATCCTTTTCAGAGGACGTACCATGATACCTGTCACTCTGCGAGAGGAAGTACTGAGAGAGTTTCACACTTCTCCTTTGGCGGTACATCCTGGAGTGGCGAAGATGTACCAGGACCTCAGACGACAGCACTGGTGGCCGGGCATGAAGAAGGCTGTAGCAGAGTTCGTTTCTCGATGCCTTACCTGTCAGCAGGTGAAAGCAGAGCATCAGGTACCAGCAGGCTTGGTACAGCCCTTGGAGGTTCCGGAGTGGAAGTGGGACGGCATATCTATGGACTTCGTGACTGGACTTCCACGCACATCCAGAGGTCACGACTCCATCTGGGTGATTGTTGACCGACTCACCAAGTCGGCACACTTCTTACCGATCAGAGAGCAGGGCTCAGTAGAGAGCTTGGGACGTCTCTACGTTCAGGAGATTGTGCGGCTCCACGGCGTGCCATCATCTATCATCTCCGATCGAGATGCCCGCTTTACTTCCCGGCTTTGGAAGGGGTTACAGGAAGCATTCGGGACGCAGCTACGTCTTAGCACAGCTTTTCACCCTCAGACGGATGGTCAGACGGAGAGGACCATTCAGACACTCGAGGACATGCTCCGCGCATGTGTCCTCGACTTTGGTCGTAGCTGGGAGGAACACCTACCCTTGGTGGAGTTCGCTTACAACAACAGCTACCACTCCACCATCGGGATGGCACCGTACGAGGCGTTGTACGGCCGACCATGTAGATCTCCTTTGTGCTGGACAGACCCTGGGGAGTCAGCACTGGTGGGACCGGAGATGGTCCAGGCCACGACAGAGAAGGTTCAGGTCATCCAGGAGCGGATGAGGACAGCTCAGAGCCGGCAGAAGTCATACGCTGACAGGAGGCGGAGGCCACTGGAGTTCGAGGATGGCGACCACGTCTTCTTGCGGGTCTCACCTCGACGTGGTATTCGGAGATTTGGCCGAGGCGGCAAGTTATCTCCGCGCTTCATCGGACCCTTCCAGATTCTCAGCAGGATTGGCGAGGTGGCTTATCGCCTGGCTCTACCACCTCAGTTGCACCGGGTGCACGACGTCTTCCACGTATCCCAGCTGAGGAGATACGTGCACGACCCGACGCACATCATTGATCATGGGGAGCTTGACGTTGACGATGGGGCGACTTTTACGGAGGTCCCAGTGGAGATAGAGGATCGACAGGAGCGGGTCCTGCGTGGGCGATCGATTCCTCTTGTGCGCATCAGATGGCAACACGGGAATCTCCAGGAGAGCACATGGGAGCGGGAGGCTCAGATGCGTGCTCAGTACCCTCATTTGTTTCCCTAGTTTTTGTTGTATCTTTACGGGGACGTAAAGCCCTGAGGTGGGAGTAATGTAAAGACCCGTAAAATTCAAGGGAATTTTTTTCTTAATTTTCTTTAGAATTTTACAAGAGCGCGGTTTCAGACGGCACCTGATTCCGAGGCCCGGAGTGCCCGGAATTAATTTCCGAAGTTTGGCTCGGGTACGTTCAGTGAACGAACGAGCGGGAATTCCTAACTTTTGATCCGGTGCTCGGAATTGAAATCCGAGGGCACCGATGAACTCGCAACGCCGATATTCGCTTAAAGAGACCTTTTCGGGAGTTGCGTTTGTTGCGGGTTGTAAGTTAAGTTTTGGGGTTTTCAGTTGAGTTAAATAAAATTTGTGTAAGACAAATTTTATTTTTAGTTTGTTAAAATCCTACCAAAGGGGGTTGGAAGTGGGACCCACACCCACTTAACCTCCCTTGGGAGGATTATGTGTGGTGGGGTCCACACGAACCCCTAGACTTTTCAAGTTCCCTTAACCCCCCTCTTAATTGACTTAAGTTACTTAATTAATTTTGGGGGTTAACTCTTTTGAATTTCAAACTTTTGAAATTCTTTTATGTTTTGTAATAATAAAATAAGATGTTATCTTATTTTATTATGGGTTGTTTGTTTGTCCCCTTGAGAGCTTTTTGAGAGCTTCCTCTTCATCTTCAAGCTCTGACGAAGAACGAAGAACGCTCAAACTCCGACGAAGAACGACGCCTCTCTTCTTCGTCCTCGGTGTCAACAAGAGGGAACGCCGCTTCCTCTTCGGACCTTCTTCGTCGGCATACGAAGATTCGACAACGACTCTTCCTCCGCGACACCGATATTTCACGACTACGTCAACGTGCGACTATCGAGGTAGAGGTTCTTGAGTTTGTTGTTTTCTTTATATTTTGACTTTCCTCAAGACTTGACGAGGAACGCTCTTTTTCCGACGAAGAACGCCGCACCTCCTTTCTTCGTTCACCGTGTCAACGAAGGGGACACCACCTCTTCTTCGGACAACCTTCGTCGGCATACGAAGATTCTCCAACGACGTATCTCTTCGGGCATATCTCTTCGTCAACGGATTTGACGAACGACGACCGCGACGCCCGACCTCCGCGACGCCGTCTTCCGCGGAACGTAGACGAATCTTCGAATCTTAAACCCGAGGTAGGGGTTGTTGATTCATTATTTATTTATTCCATTTCTTGATCCTGGATTTCGCATGTCAAACATGAGACTTTTAAAATGTTTTTAGTTGCGTTATTATTTTAACGTGAGGGGGGCCGGACCGCACGAACACGGCCGAAACCCCCCTCCATCGTTCTTGTTTAATTATTTTGCGGAGGAAAGCAAGTGGCGTGGTGTCGTCGCACCACGCGGATGAACGTACAAATATCTTACGCGATGCCGTCGCGCGCACCTTGGAAGAAACAACAAGAACGCGACGCCGTCGCCCCGCGTTAAATGAATATCATAGCACGGCGAAGGGGGCGCGGTGCCGTCGCACCGTGCCGGACGACGAACACTGCGGCCGGTTCCGGGCCGCGGCGGGATGAAAAGACCGCGGCCGGTTCCGGGCCGCGGCGGAAGAGGAGACCGGCGGCCGGGCCGCCGGCGTCGGAAGTCGAAGGCGGGACCGGAATTTCCGGTCCCGTTGGTAAAAACCGGCCGGCCAGCTGGCCGGCCGGATGACATAAAACCGGGGGAATAAATCCCCCGGCCGGTTCAACAAAACCCCCCTCTTAATGAGGGGGGCGGTTCTTGAGGGAAGGGGGCAGCCAGCCCCCTTGGTTCGGCGCC
This sequence comes from Viscum album, assembly GCA_963277665.1. NCBI lineage: Eukaryota > Viridiplantae > Streptophyta > Magnoliopsida > Santalales > Viscaceae > Viscum > Viscum album. Next base: position 425,291,364 of record OY728164.1, read on the forward strand.
AGCAGGCCCCCCACGTGGGGGGGGCGGTTTTAAAAAAAACCGGCGCGGCACAAAGGCCGCGCCGCCCCTCAAAACGCGGGGGTTTATCACCCCGCGTGCCACCCTCGTGCGGCGCCCGCGCCGGCTGCCGCGGCCCGCCGCCGCGCCGCCGCGCCGCCGCGCCGCCGCGCCGCCGCGCCACCCCGGGGGGGGGGGGGGGGTCGGGCCGGGTCGGCCCGGACCCGGACCCCCCCGTTTCGAACCAGATTTGGTTTTTGGCTCATAACTTGAGCCTCGGACCTCCGATCGACGAACCGTCAGCGGCAACGCGATCCTTGGATCGAGACGGTCGTTTCGGTATATCGCACTCAAGGTTTCGGGTTACTTTGAGTTCGGCCGGGTTGGTTCGTTCACGAAACCAACCGGGCCTTCGGAGCGGAAACGCTCATATCTTGAGCTACGGACGTCCGATTGACGTGCCGTCAGTCGCGTAGTGTTCCTCTTAGTGAGACGGATCTGTTGGCATACTCCGCCCGAGGTTTGGACGCAGGTGGAGTACGGTCGGGTTGGTTTTGCCTTAAAAACCAACCGGGCCCCGGAGACGAAAATGCCAATAACTCTCAGACCGGGCGTCCGATCGACGCGCCGTCTGTTGCGTTGAGTTCCTATTGACGATACAGAACTTTTGGATATATCAACTCTGGTCTTTGTGACAGTTGATGTATCAGCCTCTCGGCTCGTGGAGCGGACCCTCCGAACGAGTTTGCTGTGTGCGGGAACCCTAGTGCTGGCTGCGACTGTTCTACTGCTACGACTGCTACTGTGACTTCGACGACGACAGTACAGAGATCCTGTGTGGATTCGACGACGACGACTACAGCACTCAGCGATCCAACGTGGATCAGTGCTACAGGTCCTGTGTGGGCCCGATCCTGTGTGGGTCCTTGCGCTCAGCGGTTCTGTGTGAGCCAGCGCCTACAGGTTCTGTGTGAGCCCGATCCTGTGTGGGTCTTTGCGGGGGTTAGTTACCTATCGATCCTTCGTGGGTCCGACGACTTAGATGGATCAGTGATCATCTTTATCGTCCTTGAAGAAGTATACCTGTGTGAGCTGAATCCTGTTGCTTTCCTGTGTGGATTGTGTTGTGCAATCCTGTGTGGATTATGTTTTGCTTTCCTATGTGGAATACGTATACTTTCCTGCGTGGACTGAGTTGTACTTGGGCTCGGAGGTTGGAGCGTATTTAAATTGATGACTTAGGTATATGTATGGGCATATACCTAAGCAGTGTCGGTTGTTACTTCGTGTTTGTACTTTTCTTCGTGGTTTATCCTTTGTGGATTTGAGAGACCTTTAGGGGTCTCGGGGTCCCTACTTAGTAGCTTATACTCACCCCTGCACGGGCTTCGCCCGCACTACGTTGTGTTGGTTGCAGACGACGGACAGCGTTGACTTAGCTGAGGCTTGTAGAGCGGGACGGTACCCGGAGGTGGACCACTGGGCGGGACGTGCACGGAGCGGACGGCGGGACCCGTGGAGAAGAGGAGCTATCTGTACCCACCCTTCAGGTGGGATTTCCGGTGGACAGCTCGGAGTAGCGGCTTTTACTTTTCAGTTGCTGTTTTTCCCTTTTCGAGTTGTACTTTACTTTCAGTTTGGGTTTGTATTCTGGCCCATTTACTTTTCCGCACTTTCAGTCGTACTCTGCTTGTTTAGTGTTTACTTTCCGCTTGTTTACTCTGTGGTGTGTGTTTACTTTTCAAAGTCAATGTCTTCCCTTTTTACCGGGATTTACGCCTTGGTGCTAGTCGCCAGCCCCTGGCCTATGGAAGGCGGGCTTGGGGTAGTCACGGCACGGACCCCGAGGGCGGGTCGTGACATAACTGTTTGTACTTTGATTACATGAATGTACACTTATTATATATTGTTCATTGTTTTGCATGACTATAATATAATAATGTCCTGGAATATTTGCTGCATTAATAAGGTCGTGGCAGATCCCCGCTATGATGAGAACCTTGAAATTCTATAACAATATTCTTAAATAAAGTTCTAAGTTTAGATTACATACTATGATAGGACACGTAGTATACAGACCGTCATGTGCGAGTACTCGTAAGAAGACGAGACTCTCTCTCATGGAGTTCACACTTGGTAATATCCAAGATGGGAGATTATGAGAACAGGCCTGCCAGTAGTAATTCTGCATGTCTTGGTGTCATCAGACATTACTATCTGCGAGCGTGTGTAATGGTCCATAGACTGGAAGATTATCATTAACTCATGTCATGACTCGTGCACTTAGATTTGCATACCAAAACCATCATGAAGACAGTTGGCGGGATGTAGGGTACGTTGGGTGCGTCACAAATGACATGTTGTTAATGGATAAGTAGAGGAAGGATTTTTCCCTTCCATATTTATGGAAGTAGATATCTCGAGCCCTTTGATTGAAATAGAACTGTCACCCAAATTCCATGGTCATGTTGTAAAGACGAGTTTATTTCTGGAAGTCAAAGAATGACATATCAAGCATATAGGTTTATGACACTGCCATGAAACCTACTTGATGAGATATTGAGACAAAGGGATTAAATTACACGGTAATCGTTCGTATGAGATGACATGTCAATGCGGAATCAACTTCTTTCTCTTGGGTGCCTTGACCCGTTGCTAGACAGTAATCTTGGACTTAGGCAAGTCTTCCTAATTCCAACGAAAAAGAGGCCGAGAGGGTCACACACTAAGTGTATCCAAGTATCTCAAGTAGAATAAATATTATTATCATACGTGGTTTAATAATTATTCAAGGAAGCCTAAATCGTTTTAATGAAAGAGTAAGAATAAAATAAAAACAAGATATACACGTCGTGTATTAATGATTACACACCATGTTGTTTTTATTTTAGAAAGGAAATAAAAAAACAAGTACACGCCGTGTATTAATGATTACACTCCATGTAGTTTTATGAAAAACAAGTACACGCCGTGTATTAATGATTACATGCTGTGTAGTTTTTCCAGTCGGGATTTTGAGGAAATAATATTATTTTATTAAATGATATTTATTATAATCAGCGTGGGCGCATGTCATGGAATTAATGATTCGACATGTGGGGGTTTTCAATAAGAGTTAATGAAATAAATAAAACGTGTAACGTGCTTATTTATTGTCATAACTCTATAACCTCAAACCTGATTATAAATATCCTCACAACCCCAACACTTTTCTCTAATCATTGTGCACAACAATTCTGAAGAATTCCCTCAAGGTCGAGAGAACTCCTTCCTCCAAGAACGCTCCCAAGACCAAGAGAGATCCTCCTCCATCGAATCAAAATGAGATAAGGCGGACAATGCAAGCAAAGGTTTCTCTGCGCTAGCACCCGGAGAATCCTTTGGCGACATCCGGAGATACATAGTGCACGTGTAGATCACCGCTAGAGGAAGTCTACCCTTGGATTCTGCGACGCAACGACGAATCACATCAAAACATGATCAAGAATATCAAGGAAGAAAGAACATCCAAAAGGTACTTCTTGTCAATTAATTAAATTAATTATAATCAACCTATGACGGTCCTTGTTTGTGGTTCCGAGACCATCCTTCTTCTTTGTCTATTTCTGTGATTCGATCTGTGGAGACTGGCGTTTATCGTCATATTGATCCCAGATTGATCATTGCTAATGAAAAAAAGCCAAATGGGAACATCCACCAATGAGCTTCCGCTGCGCCCGGAACCTACAAATGGTATCATAGGAAGGTTACAACATTGATTATAGTTATTTTATTTTCTTTGATAATTTACGCATTTATATTAGATTCAATTCAAGATAAATCCTTATATAAAATTGAATGAAAGAGATCTGTTCTTCCTCCTTCGTTTCTCGATTCACATCATAGAAATGACTTTTTAATTTTAATTTTGATTAAAATAAAAATGATGAACTCATCCGGAAGAGCCGCTCTTTCTGTCTATACAACACAAGAATACACAGCGTGTAGTGAAAACTACACGCCGTGTACTTACGTTCAACAAACTGGTACTAGTCCGCCAAACCACGTCGTGTGAATTGATCATGCCTAAGTATTTATTACACCGTGTTGATCAGAATTGAACAGCACGTGGAAACCGGAATACACGGCGTGTATGTTGAATCAACATGTCGTGTAGTCCGATCCGGCCTAGGTGAAACCATGTACAGGGAGAAGCCATGTACCACGTACACGGGATTGTCAGGCTGGTAACCGCGTAACAAGGAAGTACACGCCGTGTTATATTAATCTACACGTCGTGTACTCCAAAATTTCCAAAGTACAGAAAACACGCCAAAGCCCCCGGTGTGTACTTTGGATAAAGGGTGAAAAATACACGTCATGTAATATATCCAACATGCCATGTACTTTACAGAAATGGAATTTCACCAGGTTTCCTCCAAAGTACAAAGACCTATACAAGGAATATAGATGAGAAGAATCTCAAGGAAATTCAGAAAGAAATTTAAGATAAATAATTGATTAATTATAAGATCATAATTAATTGAATTCAAGTGTGACTTATCTTAAATGAAAGAACAATTAAAAGAATTTGAATTCTAAATATGCATAAATTTCATTGCATGCAATGGATGATCATGAGCTAGACCAAAGACCCTTTGTGTTTGTATAGTTTCATTTAAATTTATTTAATTTAAATTCGTTGGCCTGCGAGCCTTCTTCCAATAATATGTAAGGCATGCGTGCTCATGGTTTCTTTAATGTAAACCTCATGTAATGGAGGATCTCTCATGTTAGAGGAGACAGTTAAAAACCTGAAGCTGAGGTGAAACCAACCCAAAAGATACAAAGGTGGACAACTGGGAGCTGCAAAACATGAACCATCAGGTTCAAGGTGTTTTTCCCTAGGTCAGGGTTAGCTTATCAAAACTGCTAGATAAACTAACAAATAGAATCTCATGATCATGCCATCTTATTTTATTTCTGTCTGATTGCATGGTTTATTTATTATGTATGTGTTGTCGCGATCACATAATTAATGAAACAAACAAGCATGCAAAGATTGAATAAAATAAAAACCGAACTATGCTTAAACACTATCAGAACATGGTTAATCACTTAAGCAAGCATCACTTAATATTAATAATAATGTGATAATGAAAAACTACAAATAAAGAATAAAATCCTTCAAATACCATATTAAGTCAGACCAAGCCTTCCGTTACTTGATTAAGGGCAAGACTCAATAAAACTATGTGTTTGACCAACCCTTGTTGGGACACTTACTTTTATAAAGGAATCTCTTATGAATGTTTCGGGTTGACTTAAACATTTTACATCAAGAGGAGTATCCATTGATAGACTTTTTGTAAAATGGAGGCAAGTGTTGAGGAAATCCAAGTCAGGATTTCAATATTTCAGGATTGGGGATTCCACTCAACAGATTAAGGAACTGTAAGCTCATAGTTGGCAAAGACCTACCTACCTAAATACCTTCAAATAGCTTGACCAGCCCTTGTTGGGGTTATGCAAAGGGGAATATGGATCCTTGCCACTAGAATGTCATGGAAACTGGACATTCCAAGTTCAATGGTGAGGGCCATTGGGACTTGATAAAATAGTGGTAGAATTAATAAATTCATTTATTATTTTTCACAAAATGTAATCAAAAGGTACTGATAAATCTTCTCTTTTAATTTTTTAGAATCAATATGACAAACTCATCAACCTCATTTTCTCTGCGATCAATTCTGGATAAAGACAATATCCTCATCGAAAGTAACTTTGAGGAATGGTTTAGGCGCCTTCGGGTTATCATATGCCATGAATGAAAGTTTTACTTGCTGGAGTCCTCACTTCCTAATTTGCCCGCCCAAGGGGCGAGTGATGAATATTTCATGGTCTATGATCAACATTTGAACGATGCACTCGACGTTCAATGTTTGATGCTATCATCAATGTCTAGTGAGCTCATGAAGTCTCATGAAGACATGGATGCCTATAGCATGCTCGAGCACCTCCGTGGTCTATACCAGGAGAGAGCAAGACAGGGTTCCCCAGCTGGGCCTCATGTAGTCAAGCTCATTGGCTACATTGAGCGCTTGGAGGTTCTAGGGTTTAAACTACCCAAAGAACTGGGTATCGATCTCATTCTTGCATCACTCCCCCAGAGCTTCTCTAACTTTGTTGTAAATTTCAACTTGAACAACATTGAGAAGTCTCTATCTGATCTCCTTATCCTCATTCGCCAAGTGGACAATTATATGAAGCGTGAAAAGCCTCTTGTCCTTATGGTGAATAAAAGGAAAGGGAAGGTGAAGAGCTTTAATACCAAAGATTCTTCAAGGCCTTCCAATAAAAGGAAGGTCAAAGGGGAGGCAAGAGAACAGGAGGTTGTTCGTTTCTCATGTGGCAAGAAGGGCCACTGGAAGAAAAACTGCACCCAGCCAAGGTAGCAAGGGGAAGCTTCAGGTGTGTTTGTTATCGAATGCAATCTATCTGTTTCTACTAATTGGGTATTAGATACTACTTGTGGTGCTCACATCTGTATCCAAATACAGGAACCTAGTAGATTCAGAAAGATTAACTGAGGTGAGGTGGATCTGCGAGCAGCCAATGGAGCCAGACTCGATGATGTAGTTGTCAGAGACTACCACCTCACATTGCCTACTGGGATGGTCTTGGTATTGAAAGGATGTTATTATGTACCCTCTGTAACCAAAAACATTATTTCAATATCCAGATTAGATACTAATGGATTCATCTTCAAGTTTGGAAATGGATGTTGCTACATTTATAAAGATAGCATTTGTTTTGGTAGGGAACATTTATATAACGACCTTTATGTGTTAGACTACACAAACCAAGTAATGGAAATCGATGAAAAAGTTAATTCACATGACTCATACCACACCCAAATTTGACATCACCGGCTAGGTCATGTCAATGAGAAACATTTGACAAGATTACATCAAGATGGGTATTTAGATTCTTTTGAACTAAAACCACTTGGTGTATGTCATGCGTGTCTACAAGACAAAATGACCAAAGCCCCATTTAGTGGGAAAGGTGAAAGGGAAAAAGAGCTTCTAGAATTAGTTCACACAGATGTGTGTGGACCATTTCCAGATCACGAAAGGGGTGTGTTCTTGTACTTCATAACTTTTACTAACGACTTTAGTAGATATTGGTATATTTACTTAATGAGGTATAAGTCAGATTCTTTTGATCGGTTCAAAAAATACATGAATGAAGTTGAGAACCAGATTGGTAAAAATATTAAGAAGCTCCACTCAGACAGAGGAGAATATCTTAATCAGGACTTCATTGATTTCTTACGGGAGTTTGGGATTCTATCTCAACTCACTCCTCCTTAGACACCTCAGTGGAATGGTGTAAGTGAAAGGAGGAACTGCACCTTGTTGGACATGGTGAGATCAATGATGAGTAATGCGGGTCTTCCATTATCCTTTTAGGGATATTCATTACATACAGTAGCACACATACTAAACCAAGTACCAACTAAATCGATAGATGGTATTCCATACGAGTTATGGAGTGGACGCAAATCCATGTTATCGAATTTACATGTGTGGGGTAGCAAAGCATTTCTTAAGGCCTCCTCAGGTAACAAACTTGCACCCCAGGAACAAAGTGTATCTTTATAGGATATCCCAAGGAAATAAGGGGATATTACATATACAACCCCTCAGATAAAAAGGTTACAGTGGAAAGACACACCATATTCCTTGAGAGGGAGCACATCTCCAAAAGAGATAGTGGGAGTGAGATAGACTTCAACGAAGACGAGGCTCAAGATACACAGTAGTTGGTACAAGAACAGATTCTAAAAATCTTCGTGGAAGAACAATCTGTTCCAGAGACACAAGAACTGCGTAGGAGCACGAGAGAGGTGAGAGAACCATAACGATATAGTTTTCTTGTCACTGAGGATGGTGACTCGTTATTGGTTGACAATGATGATCCTCTTACCTACAAGGAAGCAGTTGAAGGCACATATGTTTCTAAGTGGAAAGAAGCCATGAATTCTGAAATGGATTCCATGTACCAAAACCAAGTCTGGATTTTGGTAGACCCTCCAGTTGATGTAAAGCCTATTGGTAATAAGTGGGTATTTTAGAAGAAACTGGACATGGAGGGACAAGTTAGCACCTATAAAGAATGACTGGTTGTAAAATGTTTAAGACAACGTCAAGAAATTGACTATGATGAAACCTTTTCACCGGTTGCGATGCTGAAATCCATTAGAATCCTATTGGTCATTGCTGCTTACCATAACTATGAAATTTGGAAAATGGATGTCAAAATATCATTCCTTAACGGGAACCTCCAGGAAGTTGTCTACATGACACAACCTGAAGGGTTTGTGACTCCAAAGGATGACTACAAGGTTTGCAAGTTGCAGAAATCCAATTATGGATTAAAGCAGGCATCATGGTCATGGAACATTTGTTTTGATGATGCCGTAACAGAATTTGGCTTTGTTAAGAACGAATGGGAGCCTTGTGTCTACAAAAGGTTTAGTGGAAGTGAAATCGTTTTCCTAATAGTATATTTTGATGACATATTACTAATTGGAAATGAAGTACCTGTCTTACAGTCAGTTAAGGCATGGTTGGATAAATGCTTCTCTATGAAAGGCTTGGGTGAGGTAGCATATTTTCTTGGGATCAAGATCAATCGTGATAGATCCAAGAGAACGTTGGGCCTAAGTCAAAGTACATACATTGACAAGATACTGAAGAGATTCAGTATAAAACCGTCCAAGAGGGGATTGTTGCCAGTGTCACATGGCATTCATCTTTCCAAGAAAATGTGTCCTCAGACACATGAGGAAAGAAAGAAAATGGAAAGGATCCCTTATGCATCCGCGATTGGGTCATTCATGTATGTTATGCTATGTACGAGGCTAGATGTTGCTTACGCATTAAGTGCGGCAGGCAGATATCAAGCTGATCCAGGAGATCGTCATTGGATGGCAGTCAAGAATATCCTTAAGTATCTGAGGCGTACTAAGGATATGTTCCTGGTTTGTGGAGGAGATGAGGAACTAGTCATCAGAGGACATGTAGATGCCAGTTTCCAGATTGATCAAGATGACATGAAGTCGCAGACTGGATACATCTTCAGTTTGAATGGAGGTGGAGTGAGCTGGAAGAGCTCAAAGCAAAGTGTGGTGGCGGATTCTACAGCGGAGTCCGAGTATATCGCAGCTTCTGAGGAAGCTAATGAAGCAGTATGGATGCGAAGCTTCATCCAAGAGCTGGATGTAGTACCTAGCGGTAAAGATCCTATCACACTCTATTGTGATAATACTACAGCGGTGTCACTTGCAAAAGAGACAAGGTCACATCAGCAGACAAAGCAAATACTTCGAAAGTATCATCTCTTGAGGGATTTTTCTCAGAGAGGTGAAGTTGCAGTGAGCAGTATTTCCACAGAAGACAACGTGGCAGACCCCTTGACTAAAGCCTTGACTCAGCAGAAACATGATCATAATGTGAGGTCTAGCGGACTAAAAGTCGTAGGCAGTTGGCTCTAGTCCAAGTGGGATTTTGTTAGAGTTGGTGTCCTGAGAACCAATTGTTTGTACTTTGATTACATGAATGTACACTTATTATATATTGTTCATTGTTCTGCATGACTATAATATAACGATGTCCTGGAATATTTGTTGCATTAATAAGGTCGTAGCAGATCCCCACTTTGATGAGAACCTTGAAATGCTATAACAATATTCTTAAATAAAGTTCTACGATTGGATGACATACTATGATAGGACACATAGTATACAGACCGTCATGTGTGAGTACTCGTAAGAAGACGATACTCTCTCTCATGGAGTTCGCACTTTCTAATCTCCAAGAAGGGAGATTATGATAACAGACCCGCCAGTAGTAATTCTGCATGTCTTGGTGTCATCGGACATTACTATCTATGAGCGTGTGTAATGGTCCTTAGACTGGAAGATTATCATTAACTCATGTCATTACTCGCGCACTTAGATTTGCTGACAAAAACTGTCACAAAGACAGTTCGGGAAGTAGGGTACGTTGGGTGCATCACAAATGACATGTTGTTAATGGATAATTCGAGGAAGGATTTGTCCCTTCCATATTTATGGAAGTAGATATCTCGGGCCCTTTGATTGAAATAGAACTGTCGCCTAAATTCCATGACCATGGTGTAACGACGAGTTTATTTCTGGAAGTCACAGAATGACAGATCAAGAATATAGGTTTATGACACTGCCATGAAACCTACTTGATGAGATATTGAGAAAAAGGGATTAAATTACACGGTAAGCATTCGTTTGAGGTGACACGTCAATGCGGCATCAACTTCTTTCTCTTGGGTGCCTTGACCCATTGCTAGACAGTAATCTTGGACTTTAGGCAAGCCCGCCTAATGCCAACGAGAAAGAGGCCTAGAGGGTCACACACTAAGTGTATCCAAGTATCTCAAGTAGAATAAAGATTATTTTCGTATGTGGTTGAATAATTATTCAAGGAAGCCTAAATCATTTTAATGATGGAGGAAGAATAAAATGAAAACAAGATATACATGTCGTGTAGTTTTCATTTTGGAAAGGAAATAAAAAAACAAGTACACGCCGTGTATTAATGATTATATGCCGTGTAGTTTTATGAAAAAAAAGTACACACCGTGTATTAATGATTACATGCCGTGTAGTTTTTCCAGTCGGGATTTTGAGGAAATAATATTTTTTTATTAAATGATATTTATTATAATCAGTGCGGGCGCATGTCAAGAAATTAATGATTCGACATGTGGGGGTTTTCAATAAGAGTTAATGAAATAAATAAAACATGTAACACGCTTATTTATTGTCATAACTCTATAACCTCAAACCCGATTATAAATATCCTCACAACCCCAACACTTTTCTTTAATCGTTGTGCACAACAATTCTATAGAATTCCCTCAAGGCCGAGAGAACTCCTTCCTCCAAGAACGCTCTCAAGACCGAGAGAGATCCTCCTCCATCAGATCAAAACGATCTAAGGCGGACAATGCAAGCAAAGGTTTCTCTACGCTAGCACCCAGAGAATCCTTTGGCGACGTCCAGAGATAAGTGGTGCATGTGTGGATCACCGCTAGAGGAAGTCTACCTTTAGCTTCTGCGACGCAACGACGAATCACATCGGAACGTGATCAATAATATCAACAAAGAAAGAACATCCAAAAGGTACTTCTTGTCAATTAATTAAATTAATTATAATCAACCTGTGATGGTCCTTGTTTGTGGTTCCGAGACCATCCTTCTTCTTTGTCTATTTCTATGATTCGATCCGTGGAGACTGGTGTTTATCGTCATATTGATCCCAGATTGATCATTGCTAATGACAAAAAGCCAAGTGGGAACATCCGCTTACGAGCTTCCGATGCACCCGGAACCTACAAATGGTATCAGAGGAAGGTTACAACATTGATTATAGTTATTTAATTTTCGTTGATAATTTACGCATTCATATTAGATTCAATTCAAGATAAATCGTTCTATAAAACTGAATGAAATAGATCTGTTCTTCCTTCTTTGTTTCTCGATTCACATCATAGAAAAGACTTTAATTTTAATTTTGATTAAAATAAAAATGAGGAACTCATCCAGAGGAGCCGCTCTTTCTGTTTGTACAACACAAGAATACATGGCGTGTAGTGAAAACTACACACCGTGTACTTAGGTTCAACGAACTACTACTGGTCCGTCAAACCACGCCATGTGAATTGAGCATGCCTAAGTATTTATTACACCGTGTTAACCAGAATTGAACGGCGTGTGGAAACTGGAATACACGGCGTGTATGTTGAATCAACGCGGTGTGTAGTCCAATCCGGCCCAGGTGAAACCATGTACAAGGAGAAGCCATGTACCACGTACACGGGATTGTCAGGCCGGTAATCGCGTAACAAGGAAGTACACGCCGTGTTAGATTAATCTACACGCCGTGTACTCCAAAATTTCCAAAGTACAGAAAACACTCCAAAGCCCCCGGTGTGTACTTTGGATAAAGGGTGAAAAATACACGCCATGTAATATATCCAACACGCCGTGTACTTTCCAGAAATGGAATTTCACCAGGTTTCCTCCAAAGTACAAAGACCTGTACAAGGAATATGGATGAGAAGAATCTCAAGGAAATTCCGAAAGAAATTTAAGATAAAGAATTGATTAATTATAAGATCATAATTAATTGAATTCAAGCATGACTTATCTTAAATGAAAGAACAATTAAAAGAATTTGAATTATAAATAAGCGTAAATGTCGTTGCATGCTATGGATGATCATGAGCTAGACCAAAGACCCTTTGTGTGTGTATAGTTTCATTTAAATTTATTTAATTTAAATTCGTTGGCCTGCGAGCCTTCTTCCAATAATATGTATGGACTGTGTGCCCATGGTTTCTTTAATGTAAACCTCATGTAATGGAGGATCTCCCAAGTCAGAGGAGACGGTACAAAACCCGAAGCTAAGGTGAAACCAATCCAAAAAGATACAAAGGTGGACAACTGGGAGCTGCAAAACACGAACCATCAGGTTCAAGGTGTTTTTCCCTAGGTCAGGGTTAGCTTATCAAACCCGCTAGATAAGCTAACCAATAGAAGCTCATGATCATGTCATCTTATTTTATTTCTTTCTGATTTCATGGTTTATTTTTTATGTATGTGTTGTCGCGATCACATAATTAATGAAATAAACAAGCATGCAAAGATGGAATAAAATAAAAACCGGACTATGCTTAAACACTTTCAGAACATGGTTAATCACTTAAGCAAGCATCACTTAATATTAACAAGCATGTGATAATGCAAAAATATGCATAAAGAATAAAATCCTTCAAATACCATATTAATTCAGACCAAGCCTTCCGTTACTTGATTAAGGGAAAGACTCAATAAAACTATGTGTTTGACCAACCCTTGTTGGGACACTTACTTTTATAAAGGAAGCTCTTATGAAAGTTTCGGGTTGACTTAAACATTTTACATCAAGATGAGTAGTCATTGCTAGACTTTTTGTAAAATGGAGGCAAGTGTTGAGGAAATCCAAGTCAGGATTTCAGGATTTTAGGATTGGGGAGTCCACTCAACAGATTAAGGAACTGTAAGCTCACAGTTGGCAAAGACCTGCCTACCAAAATACCTTCAAATAGATTGAACAACCCTTGTTGGGGTTATGCGAAGGGGAATATGGATCATTTCCACTAGAATGTCATGGTAACTGGACATTCCAAGTTCAATGGTGAGGGCCACTGGGACTTGATAAAATAGTGGGAGAATTAATAAATTTATTTATTATTTTTCACAAAATGTAATCAAAAGGTACTGATAAATCTGCTCTTTTAATTTTGTAGAATCAATATGAAAAACTCATCAACCACATTTTCTCTATGATAAATTCTGGATAAAGACAATATCCTCACCGGCAGTAACTTTCAAGAATGGTTTAGGCGCCTTCGGGTTATCCTATGCCATGAACGAAAGTTTTATGTGTTGGAGTTCTCACTTCCGGATTCGCCCGCCCAAGGGGCAAGTGATGAATATTTCACAGTCTATGATCAACATTTGAATGATGCACTCGACGTTCAATGTTTGATGTTATCATCAATGTCTAGTGAGCTCATGAAGTCTCATGAAGACATGGATGCCTATAGCATGCTCGAGCACCTCCGTGGTGTATACCAGGAGAGAGAAAGACAGGAAAGGTTTGAGATCTCCAAGGCTCTATTCCAGAGCAAGCTTGGAGAGGGTGCCCCAACTGGGCCTCATGTAGTCAAACTCATTGGCTACGTTGAGTGCTTGGAGGTTCTAGGGTTTAAACTTCCTGAAGAACTGGGTATTGATCTCATTCTTGCATCACTACCACGGAGCTTCTATAACTTTGTTGTAAATTTCAACATGCACAACATTGAGAAGTCTCTATTTGATCTCATTATCCTCATTCGTCAAGTGGACAATGATATGAAGCGTGAAAAGCCTTCTGTCCTTATGGTAAATAAAAGGAAAGGGAAGGTGAAGAGCTTTAAACCCAATGCTTCTTCAAGGCCTTCCAATAAAAGGAAGATCAAAGGGGAGGCAAGAGAACAGGAGGTTGTTTGTTTCGCATGTGGCAACAAGGGCCACTGGAAGAAAAACTGTACCCAGCCAAGAAAGCAAGGGGAAGCTTCAGGTGCGTTTGTTATCGAATGCAATCTATCTGTTTCTACTAATTGGGTATTAGATACTGCTTGTGGTGCTCACATCTGTATCCAAATACAGGAACCTAGTAGATTCAGAAAGATTGACTGAGGTGAGGTGGATCTGCGAGGAGCCAATGGAGCCAGACTCGCTGATGTAGTTGTCGGAGACTACCACCTCACATTGCCTATTGGGATGGTCTTGGTATTAAAAGGATGTTATTATCTACCCTCTGTAACCAAACCATTATTTCAATATCCAGATTAGATACTGATGGATTCATCTTCAAGTTTGGAAATGAATGTTGTTATATTTATAAAGATAGCATTTGTTCTGGTAGGGAACATTTATATAACGACCTTTATGTGTTAGACTACACAAACCAAGTAATGGCAATCGATGACAAAGTTAATTCACATGACTCATACCACACCCAACTTTGACATCACCGGCTAGGTCATGTCAATGAGAAACGTTTGACAAAATTACATCAAGATGGATATTTAGATTCTTTTGAACTAAAACCAATTGGTGTATGTCATGCGTGTCTACAAGACAAAATGACCAAAGCCTCATTTAGTGGGAAAGGTTAAAGGGATAAAGAGCTTCTAGAATTAGTTCACGCAGATGTGTGTGGATCATTTCCAGTTGAAGCAAGGGGTGGGTTCTTGTACTTCATAACTTTTACTGATGATTTTAGTAGATATGGGTATATTTACTTAATGAGGTATAAGTCAGATTCTTTTGATCGGTTCAAAAAATACAAGAATGAAGTTGAGAACCATCTTGGTAAGAAGATTAAGAAACTCCGCTCAGACAGAGGATAATATCTTAATCAGGACTTCGTTGATTTATTACGGGAGTTTGGGATTCTATCTCAATTCACTCCTCCTTACACGCCTCAGTGGAATGGTGTAAGTGAAAGGAGGAACCGCACCCTATTGGACATAGTGAGATCAATGATGAGTAATGTGAGTCTTTCATTATCCTTTTAGGGATATTCATTACAAACAGTAGAACACATACTAAACCAAGTACCAACTAAATCGATAGATGGTATTCCATATGAGTTATGGAGTGGACGCAAATTCATGTTATCGAATTTACACGTGTGGGGTAGCGAAGTATTTGTTAAGGCCTCTTCAGGTAACAAACTTGCACCCTGAGGCACAAAGTGTATCTTTATAGGATATCCTAAGGAAACAAGGGGATATTACCTATACAACCCTTCAGATAAAAAGGTTACAGTGGCAAGACACGCCATATTCCTTGAGAGGGAGAAAATCTCCAAAAGAGATAGTGGGAGCGAGATAGACTTCGATGAAGTCGAGGCTCAAGATGCACAGGAGTTGGTACAAGAACAGATTCCACAAAGCCCCATGGAAGAACAATCTGTTCCAGAGACAAGAACTACGTAGGAGCACGAAAGAGGTGAGAGAACCAGAACGATATGGTTTTCTTGTCACCGAGGATGGTGACTCATTATTGGTTGACAATGATGATCCTCTTACCTACAAGGAAGCAGTTGAAGGCACAGATGTTGCCAAGTGGCAAGAAGCCATGAATTCTGAAATGGATTCCATGTACCAAAACCAAGTCTGGATTTTGGTAGATCCTCCAGTTGATGTAAAGCCTATTGGTAATAAGTGGGTATTCAAGAAGAAACTGGACATGGAGGGACAAGTTAGCACCTATAAAGCACGACTGGTTGCAAAATGTTTTAGACAGCGTCAAGGAATTGACTATGATGAAACCTTTTCACCCGTTGCGATGTTGAAATCCATCAGAATCCTATTGGTCATCGCCACTTACCATAACTATGAAATTTGACAAATGGATATCAAAATAGCATTCCTTAACGGGAACCTCCAGGAAGATGTCTACATGACACAACCTGAAGGGTTTGTGACTACAAAGGATTCCAACAAGGTATGCAAGTTGCAGAAATCCATTTATGGATTAAAGCAGGCATCAAGGTCATGGAACATTCGTTTTGATGAAGCCGTAACGGAATTTGGATTTTTTAAGAACGAATGTGAGCCTTATGTCTACAAAAGGTTTAGTGGAAGTGCAATCGTTTCCTAATAGTATATTTTGATGACATATTACTAATTGGAAACGAAGTACCTGTCTTACAGTCAGTTAAGGCATGGTTGGATAAATGCTTCTCTATGAAAGGCTTGGGTGAGGTAGCATATATTCTTGGGATCAAGATCAACCGTGATAGATCCAAGAGAATGTTGGGCCTGAGTCAAAGTACATATATTGAAAAGATGCTGAAGAGATTCAGTATGGAACAATCCAAGAGGGGATTGTTGCCAGTGTCACATGGCATTCATCTTTCCAAGAAAATGTGTCCCCAGACACACGAGGAAAGACAGAAAATGGCAAGGATCCCTTATGCATCCACGATTGGGTTAGTCGTGTATGTTATGCTATGTATGAGGCTAGATGTTGCTTACGCATTAAGTGCGGCAGACAAATATCAAGCTGATCCAGGAGACCGTCATTGGATGGCAGTCAAGAATATCCTTAAGTATCTGAGGCGTACTAAGGATATGTTCTTAGTTTATGGAGGAGATGAGGAACTAGTCATTAGAGGACATGTAGATGCGAGTTTCCAGACTGATCAAGATGACATGAAGTCGCAGACTGGATACATCTTCAGTTTGAATGGAGGTGCAGTGAGCTGGAAGAGCTTAAAGAAAAGTGTGGTGGCAGATTTTACAGTGGAGTCCGAGTATATCGCAGCTTCTGAGGCAGCTAAAGAAGCAGTTTGGATGTGAAGCTTCGTCCAAGAGTTGGATGTAGTACCTAGCGGTAAAGATCCCATCACACTCTATTGTGATAATACTGCAGCGGTGGCACTTGCAAAAGAGCCAAGGTCACATCAGTGGACAAAGTACATACTTCGGAAGTATCATCTCTTGAGAGATTTTTCTCAGAGAGGTGAAGTTGCAGTGAGCAGTATTTCCACGGAAGACAACGTGGCGGACCCCTTGATTAAAGCCTTGACTCAGCAGAAACATGATCATCACGTGAGGTCTAGCGGACTAAAAGTCGTAGGCAGTTAGCTCTAGTCCAAGTGGGAGTTTGTTAGAGTTGGTGTCCTGAGAACCAACTGTTTGTACTTTGATTACATGAATGTACACTTATTATATATTGTTCATTGTTCTGCATGACTATAATATAATGATGTCCTGGAATATTTGTTGCATTAACAAGGTCTGGCAGATCCCCGCTATGATGAGAACCTTGAAATGCTATAACAATATTCTTAAATAAAGTTCTACGGTTGGATGACATACTATGATAGGACACATAGTATATAGACCGTCATGTGCGAGTACTCGTAAGAAGACGAGACTCTCTCTCATGGAGTTCGCACCTGGTAATCTCCAAGATGGGAGATTATGAGAACAGACCCGTCAGTAGTAATTCTGCATGTCTTGGTGTCATCGGACATTACTATCTATGAGCGTGTGTAATGGTCCTTAGACTGGAAGATTATCATTAACTCATGTCATTACTCACGCACTTAGATTTGCTGATGAAAACTGTCACGAAGATAGTTGGCGGGAAGTAGAGTATGTTGGGTGCGTCACAAATGACATGCTGTTAATGGATAAGTCGAGGAAGGATTTGTCCCCTCCATATTTATGGAAGTAGATATCTCGGGCCCTTTGATTGAAATAGAACTGCCACCCAAATTCCATGGTCATGGTGTAATGATGAGTTTATTTCTAGAAATCAAAGAATGAGAGATCAAGCATATAGGTTTATGACACTGCCATGAAACCTACTTGATGAGATATTGAGACAAAGAGATTAAATTACACGGTAAGCGTTCGTTTGAGGTGACACGTCAATTCGGCGTCAACTTCTTTCTTTTGGGTGCCTTGAACCGTTGCTAGACAGTAATCTTGGACTTTAGGCAAGTCTGCCTAATGCCAACGAGAAAGAGGTCTAGAAGGTCACACACTAAGTGCATCCAAGTATCTCAATTAGAATAAAAATTATTCTCGTACGTGGTTTAATAATTATTCAAGGAAGCCTAAATCGTTTTAATGATGGAGGAAGAATAAAATGAAAACAAGATATACACGCCGTGTATTAATGATTACATGCCGTGTAGTTTTCATTTTGGAAAGGAAATAAAAAAACAAGTACACGTCGTGTATTAATGATTACACGCCGTGTAGTTTTATGAAAAACAAGTACACGCCGTGTATTAATGATTACACGCCGTGTAGTTTTTCCAGTCGGGATTTTGAAGAAATAGTATTGTTTTACTAAATGATATTTATTATAATCAGCGTGGGCACATATCAAGGAATTAATGATTCGACATATGTGGGTTTTCAATAAGAGTTAATGAAATAAATAAAACGCATAACACGCTTATTTATTGTCATAACTCTATAGCCTCAAACCCGATTATAAATATCCTCACAACCCCAACACTTTTCTTTAATCATTGTGCACAACAATTCTGGAGAATTCTCTCAAGGCCAAGAGAACTCTTTCCTCCAAGAACGCTCTCAAGACCAAGAAAGATCATCCTACATCGGATCAAAACGATCTAAGGCGGATAACGCAAGGAAAGGTTTCTCTACGCTAGCACTCGAAGAATCCTTTGGCGACGTCCAGAGATACGTGGTGCACGTGTAGATCACCGCTAGAGGAAGTCTACCTTTAGCTTCTGCGACGCAACGACGAATCACATCGGAACATGATCAAGAATATCAATGAAGAAAAAACATCCAAAAGGTACTTCTTGTCAATTAATTAAATTAATTATTATCAACCTGTGACGATTCTCGTTTGTGGTTCCGAGACCATCCTCTTCTTTGTCTATTTATGTGATTCGATTCGTGAAGATTGACGTTTATCGTCGTATTGATCCTGGATTGATCATTGCTAATGACAAAAGGCCAAGTGGGAACATCCACCCACGAGCTTCCGTTGTGCCCGAAACCTACAATTCTTTCTATAATTATATTGATGATACCTTCAAAATCCTGAATGCGAACACTTTCGTTCTACAAAGGAGCACATAAGTAATCCATTGGAGGTTGCCTTCTAATAAAACCAAGCTTGTCTTCTATGTCCTTGGCTTGCCTTCCTGAGATTTTTTTAGAGTCTAAATACTGCTCTTTCCAACATTAATGCATTAACCACTCTTGTTACAATACTCAATTAAAATATCTTCGAACCTTTGAACCTTTGAATTGATTTGTTTCTGCCATTATTAAAGAAGATCATATCATCTACAAAAAATAAGTGGGATATCCCAATGAAACCATACCTGCCTTTAAAGTGTGCACCTTCCGTCTTGAAATTTCAGAGTTCAATTTCCTTCTAAGAATATCTTGAGCCATGATAAAAAGAGGACTTGGAGATAGTGGGTCCCCATGGAGAAGGCCCGGGACTAATTTGAAAAACTCAAACCTTTTTCCTGTAAGAGAGGTCGATAGTGGAGAGAAGCAGCAAAAAAAGGAGATCACAAACTCATTCTGAGAGCCACACCACCTCAAAACATTGAGAGTGAAGCACTATTCCATTATATCGTATGATTTCTCCATGTTGATCTTGATCATGACATTAGAACCAAGAATCTTCCTGTTAAACTCTGCTATCATATCTTGAGCCAAGCTGATCTCCCCCTGAATGCTCTTACCTTTGAGAAAACCATGTTGCTCTTCAAATATTTGGATTAGTAAAAGCTTGGATAATCTCTTATTTAGAATTGTTTTAAAGAACATTTTTTGAAAAATTTCATAAACTTATGGGTCGGAATTTAACAAAACTGCTAGGGTGTTTCACATTGGGGATGAGCACAAGAACAGTGGAAGAGGTAACACGTGGGAGAGGACAACCCATAAAATAATCCTGAACCTCCATAATCAGTTATTATTTTATGCAATCTCAAACCGCAATATAGAATGAGCATGGGAATCCATTAGAATCCAGAGAATTTCAGGACTTGAGGCATTTAACGGTAGTAAGGATTTCATCTTCCTGCATCTTGGATTTCAAAAAATCAGGATCACAGACCCCCACTGTAATCATAATTTTATCAAAAAAAATGATAAACAAATTCGTGAGGAGGATTCACCTCTCTCACTCCATGATGAGGACCAACTAAGAGCTCCATGAAAACAGGTGTCCGCATACTGTATGATGGTCTCAACATCTCTGCTGAAAGAGACATATCCCGGTTAAAATTAGATCTTCCCAAAGAATTTCTTTTCCCTTCTGAATACATGGAAGTACACTGTGTTATGGTCACCTTCTTCTAGCTTCTGATACAGGATTTTTCTCACACCTTCTCCCTATTTGATCAACCAACATTCTTCCAAGAGTTTATGTTTACAAGATAGTAGAATAAAAATATCATCATCCCAGCATTCCTGAAGACTTCCATCAAGTTGAATGATGTCCCTCTGAATATCTTCCAAGGACTAGCCAGGGGATGTCTAGCTATTCATCCATTCTAAAATGGAACCCTTTAATTTGAGCAGTTTGTTCCTGAAAAAAAACCCATTCCTGCCCTTCTGAGGGAACATTCCAAGAATTGAAATCCAAGGACTTGACAGATATATCCTCTATCCAACCTTTGAAATAACGAATGCTATGAATATGGTTCATAGATCCTTCGATCTGGAGCATCAATGATTAGTTTTCAGATAAAGATTGATCAAGATGGAAAATAGGCGAGTATGAGAAAACCATAATAGCATGAACGTTAGCCAAACACCCATCCAGCATACTAAATATTCGGTTGCCTCCTCTTTTTATTACACAACATGAATTTATCTCCAATGAATCCCAGGTCCATGGGATTACTAAGAGCCTAAAAGGCTTGGAAATCATTCATAGCCCTGCTCGAGTAAACTCCCCCACCTTTCTTTTCTGATTGAACAATAATTGTATTGAAATCTCCGCCTATAAACTACGCATTGAAGCAGGGGTTAAAGGAATATAATACCTACCAGAGAACTTCCATTTCTCCTACCACACACATGGCATATACAAGAGTCATGAAAAATGTGGTTGAAGATTTTCTAACCTTAACAGTAATCTGCTGGGAAGAAGTGTTAATGAGCTCAATCTGCATCGTGTTATTCCAGAAGAGCTAAATATTCTAATTAATTAGACTTCCATGCATATGGTTGTCCATAGATAGCTTGAGAGAATAATTTTGAATGACCGCTGCTTATGCTTTGGCTCCAAAATAGCAAGCAACGTTATGCGTAATATGCACATTTTACAAGGGACCCAATTCCCTTGGCATTCCAAATCATTGTGGTAGTCATGGAAGAGGAAGAGTAGGTTTAGACACCTGTGTAACATTAGATATAGGAGGAGAAGGCACCCGTGTAGGATTTGGTCTGGGAGAGGGTCTTCATTCCAACCGAGGAGGAGCTTTTATTTTTCTTCTTAGTTTTACCTCTTCGTTTCTGTGAGCATTTCATATCTTCATCAACCGATGATAAAACCTCTTAGGCATTGTGGGTAGGAGGAGCATCTTCCAAGGGGGACAACACATTATCCAATTCTTTGATCCCTATGGGTGAAGGAACGTAATGATCATTGGTCACCTTGCCACCAGAAAAACACAGAGGAGGAAAATTGGTTGCAACATTGTGAAAAAACCACTGGAGTGCCTTGTCCACACAAAAATCATCAGAAGAAATGAAAGCCATGTCACCGGTCTGCCCTAGGATTTTTCACATCAAAATGGAAACAATGACAACGTTCAGAGTGGCAGTTAAAATCGCTCCTAAGTTCACAGGATCAAAGGAAATACAATCATGAACATGAGAGACAATTGGTTGATCCTCTTTAGTAGAAGATGAATGTACCTCTAGAATCCTGGAGATGATAACTAACATTGGAATAATATAATCATTTCAAAGGCTGCGAAGGGTTAACCAGATTGCATGAAAGATTAAACAGAGTGTTTCATAGGCTGCGCAGGAATTACCCTAACATATGTAAGAATGAGTTGAATGATTCAGGAGCTACATAAGATAACAATATCTCACATAAAGGTTTTCCAGTTTATTCAAAGGTGAATTTGTTTGTGTTTTGTAATGAATTTAAAAGGCTGATATTTTAAGGAATTAAATGGTAATATAAAATGATGTATTCAAAGAGAAATTGTTGGATTTGTGTAGCCCAGTCCAATTGGAACGAATGTTTGTGGCATGTACTGTGCACCAGTCTGCAACTTTCACGGGTCGAAAATACTGTAGCTCCTTAGACTTCTAGCCAGCAGCACTGTGACACTTTTGATTTGGGTGGCCGCCTTTTCACTGCAGCGACGTGGACTTCCAGCCGTCTTTCACTGTAGCATAGTGGACATTTCCAAGAGTTGGTGGAATAGTGTTTCACCCTCTACATTAGCTCATTTCGGGCTAGAGTTTTTGTGTGTGTGAGAAACTCTGATATACTTTTTTTTTTAAATTGTGCTCCCGACATATAGTGATGTTTTGACTCTCTGTGGACGTATGAATTATTCTTGAACCACATAAAGCCTTGTGTTCTCATTCTGTTTTTTTTTTCTTTTTACTCTTCTTTGAATCGTTGTTTGGTCGCTGTAACTCCCAACGTTTCCACGTTGGAAATATCAGTGAATTATTGAAGAGATATTTGATAGAGGATAATGGTGATAAAAATAGTGAATGTTGAGATGTTCTTTCAATGAAAAAATATCACTATGCAAAATGAAAAGTCATGATTTTAGTTAAAGATAAATGGTGATCAATATAGTGTGTGCTAGGAGAAGAAGACCACGCTAAAATTATTATTATTTACATTCACTCATACATAAGAGAATGGGATGTAGAAATTTGAAGGAAAGAACCGGTTAGATATTTTGGTGGATTTAATGAGCATCGAAGATCAAAGATTGTGAAGAGTGAAAGATCCATGAATGTGATACATGGATTCTTTAATTGAATAATTGGTTTCCATATTTTAGTGATATTATTGTATTATTTTTCAAGATATTTTGACTTGTAGGAAATAAGGATTACATTCAAAATTTCATGGGAGTTTCCATATTTAAATAAAATGACTCATCCACATGATCATGTTGGCATGTTAAATGAGGGGATGATCAGAGAAGCAAGATAGCGAGGTCTAATAGAGAAAAGGGGGAGCCATCCAATCTGGGTCGATCTTGAGAGAAGAACATTGCACAAAAAACCAACCACGAGAGCGGAGGCATTCCAAGAAGACGGTAGAATACGACTTCTCTTATATTACCGGTGCATACTCATAGGAGTTCAGGACAATCTTCCTACTCCATCCATGTGTTCAATGTCGATGATAAAACATGAACATGAGGCACAACATGATAACCGTTGAACACCAATGAATAACAACTCTATGAAAAGAGTTGATGAGCCTTAAAAAAACATGTGCATGTACTTTCTATCTCCAACTATTTTTTATGGTCATCATCATCACGACATTAACTGATATCAATCCATGCACTAATCAGAAGCATGTATCATTTTTTAAATATAGTGATTTAATTTTTTTTGAATTGGATTATCTTTCTCATGCATATTTACATTAATATATTCTTTTACTTGAGGAATTGAAGAAAAGTTTTGTTGAGATTTGTAGCAATATTTTCTCGGGATGTTTTGATTTGATATATTTGTTGCTGGAGTTTATCATGAGCCTTAATTTTTTTATCTACTATTGTGAATATTTCCATATCATTAATGATGAAGTGGAATTTTATTGAGATTTATACTCGTTATTTTTAGGATGCTTCTGATAGAAATGTAGAAGGTTTATTAAATAGGACATTGAAGAATTAAAATAAAAGAGAGGTAATGAATATGAGAAAATAGGTGAGTGCTGCTGAACACTCAAAATCTATAAAACGAGATTTTATGGAGCTTGAGAAAGAAAATAAGAGGATAAAACATGAGACCTCAGGTTTAAGATGTGGCCTTCATATTCCTCAAGAAGAAGATAAAATGCTGAGTTCTATGGCTTTAAAATATAAAAGTGAGTTATCAACATGAATATTCATCATTATATCTTGTAGAAATTAGATTTTTTTATTGCAATATGATCTTAATGAAATCGTGTTGAGTTTACTTGAAGCTAGAAATCATCTTTAATTTTTTTATCTAACCAAATCCAAGGAGAATGATGATATGTTTTCTGATCCTGTGGCTCAAGGATTGTTTGTTTACATTATGTGATAAGAGTATGCTGAGAAGGTGTGAAAAAATATAAAATATATTGATTTTGTTGCTTAGAATAAAAGATCAAATAATTCATAAATAATAAAGAGGATTAAATTTACAAAAATTGTGTCTATAATGTAGTACCTAGAAACTATTGATAGAGGAAAAGATATTCAAAAAAGAATTCATGGGGAGAAGATTATTCAAAAGGGAAAAGGCACCTTGAGAAATAAAAACCAAGAATACAGTAGATCTGAGAAGAGAATGAGTAAGTAAAATACTCCCAAGATGGAGAAACCAATGGGTGAATGGGTTTTAAAGAAGGATAAGACATATCTGAGAGGAACCACTAACTCTAGTTATGGGCAGTGGAAGAAGAAGAATTTCAACAGACTAACTCGGGCCAGCCAGACCAGTCACCCAAGTCAACCCATTACTGGGTGGGGTATAACAATGATAACAAAACAATCCTTGAATATCATCAAAACAAGGAATACAACCAAATTACAAAGAAGAAACAAAGGGAGATACAACTGATCCAAAAAGCCTAACCCAAAAATTATGACAAATCTAGACAAACATGTCTCCATGTGACCCACCATCACCTCCAAACCATCCCCAAACTGAAATAATTATGTAAAGAGAAGCCAACATGCTACAGAATTCCCTTCCCCTTACTTGTATCATGCGAAATAAGGTCTATAGCCAGCCAAAGGATGAAGTAGTGTGTGGGAAAAAAATCAAGTAGGATACCAGCAAAGAATCTATACATGTTAAACTATCAAGAATGAATAAGTTCTAGCTTAAAAAATAGCTTTACAAGCATTGTTAATAATAGAACAATATTTAAAACATTTCTCAAACATTCCTTGGGTTTTCCAAAAATTTTGAATCATGTTTTCCAAATCCAAAAACATGTTAGTCATATAAAAAATCTAGTAAACACACCAAATATAAATACACAAGTGAGCCAACATCCATGAAATAATCTATCATGAAATAAACAACCAAAAAGACTATGCACCTTCCAGTCGGGCTCTAGCCTACGAGACAATACATACTAGAAACACACAATACAAAATGGCATAAGGATAGATCTAACTAATATTGAGTTCTACCACAATCCATTGATATAGAAGAGGTTACCTCCTAGTGGTGTCACACACCCTAAGGCTACCCTTGTATCTTTCTTGACGCAACCAAGGTTTCCATTGTACAATGTTTGTCGATTTTTGTTTTAAAAACCAGGCTCACATTTTTTATAAATTCATTTCAAATCCAAGACAATATTCTTTAGAGTTTGAAAATCCATTCTTTTCCAAATCAAGGAAATTCTGTTTTCAAAGAAAAAACCCCTTTAAAACATCAACCCATTCCATTTTCAATTTCAAAACATGTAACATCATTTAAAATATCAAGGAATTAATAATAATAATAATAATAATAATAATAATAATAATAATAATAAATTAATTAAATTAAAATTCTTGGATTGATCCACCTACCTCAAGGATGTAGATAACATGTCTTCCATTGACAAAGGGGATTTGGAACCATAAGATCTGCCTTTGGAAGGCAGTGCATGACAAGAGACTGAAAATGATTGATATAAAATTCTATCCAATCATAAAACTTTATCCAAACCAAAGACGCAACCAAAACCTAAGAATAACCAAAAGGAAGGCTTACCCAGTGCAAAACAACCCAACCATAATGGCGATCAATCACTGAACGAAGCAATGTAGATGGGAAGAAGTCACCCAAAATCACCTTGGAAGTACTTTAGGTCGAGAGAGGAGGGATGGACCAATAATGAATGAATCATATCACTAGTACGATGCTCTAAAAATCAACACTGCGTCATTTATATGTCGTGTAACCCTCAAGGTCTATATATGATGAAAAAACCATCACCTTTTTATTTATATCCATATTTTTATACATACACAGTGTGTACCAGCTACACGACGTGTAAACCATTCCCATCATGTACCCAACTCATGGATTTTACCCAGAAGTCATTATACGACGTGTACTTCACTTACACGATGTGTAAGTTCCCATAGAGTTTTAGCAACCACATGTTTTTATATTAAAATTTTCCAACAAATCCTTCAATTCACCATTACAATCATTCTCTCAATTATAGGGTCAGCAATACTCACCCAATGAAAAAGGACACCAAAAGTAAGTATTAGAATATACCTGATAGAAAGGTAATGGGTCATTACATTATCCCAACTATAAAATCTTTTTGTCCCCAGAAATAGCTCAAGATCCCGGATCAACAAAAATAGAAGGTCAGTGCTATCTCATCAACGACTCTCATTCCCACATCTCGTGGTAATCTTGTCTGCACTGCCACAGTACACAGACCAAGGGGATCATTTTACCGTGTGGTACCTTATCCCAACAATCCATAATCTAAACCGGCTTGTCAACCAAAGTGGTATCGTGATCAAAATCAGCATCCTCTCATCTAATCACATGGCAAGGACTTGGTATATACCTCCTCAACTGGGAAACAAAAAACACAATGTATAGAATTCAATCAAAATGGTAAAAGAATAGATGGGTCGCCCTCCCTAGTCACTCAATGATCTAAATGGGGACTACGAACTTTAATACTGACTTACCTTTATTACCCAATTGAAGATGTCTCAAGTACGGTAAAACTTTGCGAAATACCCGATCACCACCCTCAAACTATAGTGGTGGTCATCGGTGGTCTGCATAAGATTTTGGACAACTCTAGTCCATGATCAAACACCTTGAATCAGCTACACCATCATCCTCGTCTCCAGAAAAACTTTTAGTCCAAGAAAGGGCCACTCTCCCAACTCTGCTCAGCACAAGGGAGATCGACATGGCCGCCTATACAGAGCCTCAAAGGGCACCATCCTGATTGAATCTTGATAACTATTGTTATAGTAAAACTCCACCAAAGGAAAATGCCTATACCAAGATCCACCAAAATAAAAGCACACGGGCCTAGAGCATATCCCCAAGAACTTGGATTTCCCTCTATGTCCGTCCATCTGTATGCGGATGATAAGTTGTGCATAATTTCAAAAGGGAACTCATTGGCTCCTGAACACTTTCCCATAATTTGGATGTGAACCTCGAGTCCATATCAGAAATAACCACAAAGGGAACCCATGAAGCTTCATAATCTCTTGGATATACAATTCCCCAAGATGTTCCACTATATTTTCTTCCTTTATTGGAAATAAATTAACCGATTTAGTGAGTCTGTTAATAATCACCAAAATTATATCCTTCCCACTAAAATATTGTGGAAGAATAATGATAAAATATATAGAAATATCATCCCACTTCCATACCAGAATGGGTAAAGGCTGTAACAAACCTACAGGTCTCTGTTATTCTGCCTTAACTCTTTGATAAGCGAGACACCGTGATACAAAGTACACAAATGATCTACTCATCCTCATCCACCAATACCGACATCTAAAATCATGGTACATCTTTGTAGCCCTAGGGTGCAAAAACCAATATGACAGATTTCTACTATTTAACAAATCTTGTATTAAGGAAAACAAAACAAACAACCTGCTATAGAAGCACAAAGCCCCACTAAGAGACCGAGACCAATCACCTTATGTATCCCCACCTTTTAGGATTTCTCTTAAATGTCATTTCTCAGTATCTTTCATCTTCTCAAGTATAACTCGATCATCAAAGAACGAGTCAACCTTTATCGAATCCAAGAACACCTGACCACCAACCTCCTTCACTCCCATGCTCATCTTAGCAAACAAACTCATCAAAGACCACTCTGTAATTGATTACTTCACTAATTGGATTTGTACGCTTTTGCTCAATGCATCGAAAACCACATTTCTTTTACTTGGGGTACATACGATATTAAAATTAAAGGTCTGAAGATACTCAAAACATAGTCTCTGTCGCAAGTTCATATCTCTATGAGTGAAAACATATTTCAGGATTTTGTGATCCTAATACACTGTAAATTGCTCCTCAAGAAGATAGTGATGACATGTATTGAGTGTGTTCATAACAGATGCCAACTCAAGATCATGGGTAGGGTTGGTCTTCTCATGAGGGCGTAACTAGCGAGATCCATAAGCAACAACATGTTTCCCATACATCAAGACACATCCAAAACCCATACCATAGACATTGAAAAAAACATCATAACATGAACCTGGTTTTGGGAGAATCAAAACTGGTGCTGAAGTAAACCTCACATTAAACTCCTCAAAATATCTCTCAAATTTTTTTTCCCACTCAAACTTTACACACCTATGGGTCAAAGCTATCCTCAGAGAAGAAATATTGGATAAGTATCGAACAAATCATCCTTATTAACCAGCAAACCCCAAGAGATTCAGATCTCAAACACATTTATGGTCTTTTAAAAGGACATTAATGAACATGTCTTTTCAGTATCAACTGAGATTCCCCTCTCAGATATCACATTCCCAAGAAACA